>JFZS01000267.1:0-34704 GCA_000709145.1 Balansia obtecta B249 | reverse complement strand
TCCCCGCATAGTAGGGCAATTGTGCGAGTCCTTGCGAACGAGATCGACGGTGAAAAGCCCTTCTGGTGAAACAATACCGACGACATGCGGTTCATTGGCGGCTCAGTAGCTCTGGCTGCGCTGCTGGCGGCCCGTCAGTCGCAAGCCCAAGTCCTCATCAACGAGCAGAGCTTCGGACAGTCAGGACGGTAAGGCTGTTACTGTTAATCTGGGTTGCAAAAAAAATAAAAAAAAATAAAAATAAATAAAAATAAAAAAAATAAAAAAAAAATAAAAACTAGGGAACATGAATGGTTGACGAAAATAAACTGCGCAACAGCATTGACGTGACCGACGGACGAATTCCACACTTCAGCCTCTCTGGACATCCACAACAACCCGAGATCCTGTCGAACAAAATCATCTTCACGCCCATGGCCCCGGGCAACCAGAGATCGGCGATTTGGGCCGAGTCTCCCCTGACACGGTCGACTTGGATAGCTGATGTCGACTTTCGAGCCAGCGGGCCTGATCGAGCGGGTGGCAACTTGAACATATGGTTCACAAAATACGGCAGGCAGGCAGTCGGCGCCAACAGTGTCTACACTGCTGGCAAATTCGAGGGCCTCGTCTTGGTGGTTGACTCTCACGGTGGATCAAGGGGCATGATTCGGGGATTTCTCAACGACGGCAGTGTCGACTACGTTGCGCAGCCCAACGCGGACAAGCTTGCCTTTGGACATTGCAATTACTTCTACCGCAACTTGGGCCGCCCTTCGCAGATCAAGCTACGCCACACCATATCCAGCTTCCGCGTCGAGGTTGACGGCAATTTGTGTTTCGAGACGGACAAGGTCTCCCTTCCCGCTGGCTACTACTTCGGCATCACTGCAGCCACTCCAGACAATCCGGATTCATTCGAGATTTTCAAACTCGTCGTCATGTCCGATTCGATTATTTCACACGAGCAACGTCATGGACAAAGACAAGAGCACAACGGCCACGACGACGGCCAGCAGCAGCAGCAGCAGCAGCAACAACAACAACAACAACAACAACAACAACAACACGAACAACACGACAGCAAAGCCAACGACTGGAGCCAGTCCGTCCCAGATCAACCGGCAGACATGTTCCAGACGTCCAAGGAGCAATTTCATGATCTGCACAACCGACTACAAGCAATCACGCACCAAATTTCAGGCGTTCACAATATGGTGACCCATTACCACCGGGATGACGAGGAGCGAGGCCAGGAAATGAAGCAGGCCATAGACTCGCTCCGCCACGAGCTGGTGGCCCTTCGCCAAATCAGCGATATACAGACCAAGATCAAGGAACTCGAGGGCGAGATCCACAGCATGCATCAGGACATGCGGCAGAAGCTGATGACCCATGGCGAATCCCTCGAGGCCAACCTGCGCAATCACCACCGCTCCCTGGCCCAAGCCATGTCCGACAGCGTGCCCGGCCACGGTAAGCTCATGCTCTTCTTCGCCGGCACGCAAATCGTCCTTGTAGCAGGCTACATCCTCCACAAGCGACGACGGGCCAACAGTCCGAAGAAGTACATCTAAGGGCCATGCCAGCCAGCAATCCGTCCCGCGACACGACTTGACCAAGGAGGATCCTTGTCCGCCTTTAATCCAGGAGCAAGGGTTGAAGTGTCCATGCAAACCGCCTTTTTTTTTGTTTATTTTACTTTTTTTTTTTGCATATGATATGATGTGCTAGGGAGCAATATAACTATGCCGAGCTTGTTAAGATAGAGTTGTCCGTGGATGAAGCATCTTTGCCATAGTAATAGTCAATGGTTCCTCTCACACTGTTAGACTTGCATCATTGTGCCCGCTTACATGCACTGCAGCCCAGGGATATCCACCCAAGATCAAAGCTGGTTTTCGGGACTCGAAAGCTCCACGATGTAGCGGGATAAAAGTGCGGACTAGCTGGTGCGATGTAGTGAAGCCTTTTTTTTTTTAGTTCAATCATACTCAGTAACTAGCTTGCCTCGGACCATCTACGATTCAGCCAATCATATCACATGAAGACAATATTGGTAAACAGATCTCTAAATGTACGTAAAAAAAAAGAAAAAAAGAAAAAAAAGAAAGGGTGGGAAACAGCGCTTATTTACGACCCTTGTTGATCACATCCAGCAACTCGTCTCCTTTTGGCGCAGCAGTTAGGTTCTCGTGCCCGTCCTGCGTGACAAGGATACAGTCCTCTATGCGGACGCCCCCGACTTCGTAGTACCCTTCAAGAACGTCCCAGTCTATAAAGTGAGAGTGGGAAGGGTTGTTGCGGAAGTAGCCCTCTAGATATTCTCGACAGAAGTAACTGGTGAAGATTTGTTAGCATGGGGACGGAATCTAAAAACTTTCGATTTGACCTTTATTGTCGGCAAGGTCTTTCCCCTCTCCAGAAGAGACAAGAGATTGAAGCGCAAGGATAAGAGGGGCGGAGAAAAACGCACATTCCTGGTTCGACCGTGACGACCATGTTCGGCAGAAGATGCTGCCTCTTCCTTTCCTCCGCGAGGTCTGTGTCCTTGCCTTGACTCACGCGCAGCATGTGCGACAACATGTCCGGCATGACCATTGCTCTCTTTCCATGATCTACTACTTGGACACCGCGGGAGGCAGAGGCCGTCGCGGCAAGCGGTAACGAGCCAAATACATCATGGACTTCGAGGCCAACGTGGTGTCCCAGACCGTGGGGAAAGAAAGCGGCCACGGTTCCAGCGCGAGCTATCTCTTCACGAGGTCCCTTGAGAATGCCATGTCCGAGAAGACCATCCATACCGATTTCAGCAGCAAGAAGATGAATGTCACGCCATAGCTTGCCGGGCCGTACCTGGCTGATGCATTCGTCTTGCATGCGCTGCACAATGGCATGAATGGCAGCTGCTTTGGGGGAGAACGAGCCCGAGATGGGCAGTGTACGCGTTATGTCGCTGGCGTAGCAGTTCCACTCACATCCTGCGTCGAGAACAACGCACTGCTTGTTTTTGAGAGAGGCGTTGTTTTCATTGTAATGGAGGGTCGAGCCATTAGCTCCGGATCCTGCAATGATGGGATACGCCTGGGATCGGGTCCCATTTGCGACGCACACAGCCTGGAAGATGGCCTCGATCTCCCGCTCGTTGGAGAGTCGTGTGATTCTCTCGGCGACATAGCGATGGGCTGCGCTGGATATGTCGTTGGCACGACGGATCATGGCGATCTCATACTCTGTTTTGACAAGGCGGGCACGATCCATAGCTGGCTGTAGAGCAGCATAATCAAGGCGAAGCTTGGCCTGGGCCGTATTGCCTCCTAGGTCGGGTGCCTGGTTTGGATGCAGGATGTATGTTGTGGGCGACGAAGGATTTGCAACATAGTTACGAAGAAATTTGCCTAGTTGCGTCGTGTACCTTACTTCGTCAACGTCGTAACGACGCCGGCACTCGGCCACACCGGGTTTGGAACCGAACCATAGAACTTGACGAGGTTCTATGTAGGGGATCCAAAGCGTGAGTTTGTCATGGGCGATTTCATACGTCACAGCGCAGTCCTCAAAGTTGGCGCCGGAGAGGTAGAAGAAGCTGTGTGGTTGAAGGAAGAAAGTCAGTGCGACAGTACTTTTCACAGTATATCGATCTTCCCTCGATCATTTTCCCTTCTTTTCCCAAGGGAAGGACGGCAGGAATTTGGGTGGGTGGTGAGACGTTACTATCGACGTTGTCTGAAGAACCTCGGTTGATCAGAGTCTTCAAGCAGGCGCTCCGGCTGACCAGGAAGGTAGATCAAGCCTTCCTTCACACCTAATTCATGGACGACACGGCGAGCATGTTTCTTGGCTACAGGGAAATGTTGGAATATGCTTTATTTCGATTCAAGTCGGTTCAAGTGGCAGACATCCGAGGGCCCGGGGGGGGGAGGGGGTGGAGGAGGCACGAACCGGGATATTTGGTCTTGGAGGAAGCAGCATCTTGGTCCCTGACATCCACGGAGCTATGCTGTACCATTAGTCACTATTTCTCACTCACTGCACTAAACGATTCGTATAAAAGCAGCATTGAGACAAGCTTAAGCATTGAGTGACTAGCACTCACAGAGCATCAAACTCATCGTCCAGAATGAGATCGTAGTCCATGTTGCCGAACAGTTTCGTTTTGATCGCGAAAAGGTTTAAGCCTTATTATCCCTTTCGAATAACAAAGCAGTGACAATCAATCTTTTGTCTTTAGGAGTCTCCAGACCCAGATAGTGCAAACCAAAGACAAAGCGAGGTTTGTTGCGCGTTTGAGATTAGATCAAGTTACTCAGCCAGTTGATGCGCCGGTCCTTGTGACTGACGCCGACGCGCTTGCAGGGGCAGTTGCCCATTGGGCTGTCAAAGTGGGGGCGCCTTCCCCTCTTGCATACGGAGGTTCTACTTGGCCGTAACGCGAAGCTTTCACGAAGCTCTCACGAAGCTCTCACGAAGCTCTCATGCAGCTCTCATGCAGCTCTACATCCTTCGGTCCAGCCATGGTTAGCATGGAGGGTCAGGTCGAGAGCTTTTATGCGTTCGATCCGCGAGCCAAGGCGCTTGCTCAAACTGGCCATCGCAGTAATCCCTATCCTATCTTGCTGTCACGGCGTCCGCCTGCTCGTCCTAGTGCTCACTTGATACAGCAGAACATCACGGTTAGGAGCGAACACAAGCTGGAAGTGATCGCAAGTACACCGGCGAGTAACCCAAACTGAAATACCTGTTTGAAACAAATCATGTTCAGTGTCCGTGTAAAGACGGACCTTTACTGTGTCTCTATACAGACCTGCCACTCCGCGACGCCGTCTTCTACATGTAACAGTCCTGAAACACCCGCGGCAAGTCTATGGTTTCCCATCCCAAGTAAATCCAAGTACAGAAATGCGTGTTTTGTGTATAGGTAGCTCCGCGGCACCATTTCCATGAACAACGAATGATTCCGAGTCAGCATACTCCGTCCAACATGCGAATACTACCCTAGCTCTACACTGTCAACATACCAGCCTCCGTATCACAATGCATACCATGTCTACTTATGTCCAGACACTTGCCTCACCAGCGCCTTCCCCAGGAAACGGGGTTGTCCAGTGAGGAGAACTTCTTAAGAGATACTTATGCTGCATCTCGTTACCCCATGCTATTGGCTATACAAAAGAAAGATAGAAAAGAAATAACGTAATCAATTGTTCCACATAAATGCCCGCCGGATAGGCAGTCGTTCGCTCTTTAGCTCCGTATCGTGAAAATCAAAGTAAGGAAATGGGTATCATGTGCTAATGTCGTCCTGTTCGCTTACATCCCCTGGAAGCCTCCTCTTCCTGAGCCAAAGAAGCTCCCCCAGTCTGCCTGCATGCCCTGTTGTGTAAACATCTGTTCGATTTGCTTCTCCTGTTGGCGATCTGCCCGTGCGCGTCGGAAACTAGAAAAAAGCCCTCTGCTCTGCTGTGCTTGGGTCTGCTGCTGGTGCTGCTGGTACTGCTGTTGCTGTTGCTGTTGCTGTTGCTGTTGCTGCTGCTGCTGCTGCTGCTGCTGCTGCTGCTGCTGCTGTTGCTGCTGCTGTTGCTGTTGCTGCTGCTGCTGCTGCATCATTTGTTGCTGCATCCGCGAGTTCTGCTGCTGCACATTATGGAGCGCCAACAAGCTTTGTGGATCATACATAGCTCCTGTCATACTCATATGCTGCTGTTGCTGCTGTGTGATATATGGCGGGGGCTGCCCCAGAATTTGATCCCCCATTTCTTCAAATGACCCCGTGAAGAAAAAAGAAGCATTGGGAGCGGCCATCGTTATGCCAGCTGCATCCGTCTTCGGCTGGAAGCCCAGTTCCATCATGGGCTGATTGGGATACGCAAACGGATCCTCGGAAGGAAACATGAGCGAGTCTAGCTTGTTGACTGGATTGTGCACAACGTGAGTGAGTGGCTGTGAGGGAAAGATGTGTCGGTGAGTGCTGCTTCCAGTGCTGGTCGATTCAGGAGTCGTTCGCGACAGGTCTATCGGAAGGATATCATGCAGACTGCCAGAAAATGCTGTCTCTTGAAATAGCTGGTCGGATAGTTGACCCAGGTTGCTGTCTCCGGAGCCCCTCGAATTAGGCGTTCCAAAAGGAACCGCAATGGTCCCGTTGCGGTTACAAAACAAGTCTTCAGCCATAGAACCTGCCATTGCCTGGCTAATGCTTGCTTGCACCATCGGTATCGATCCTGATTTCGACCCTGCCGCCGACCGCTTCCGTGAAGCCGCCGCCGGCCGCGAAGAGCGTGCCTGTTCTAACCTCTCTGGTAGCTGGTCAAAGAGCGTCTGGAGAGCACATGTCAGCAATATTTCGAAATGAAGTTTCTCTCCGAATAAAAGAGATGATTAAATGACCAAAGAAGGCGGGCTTGTTTAGCATACCTTCAGAGCCTTCGTCACCCTATCTGCTGAAAGACTCTTGTCAGCAAGGTCGGCTATCATTTGACGTCCGGCATGAGCGTCTGCCAAGACCTCATGAGCACCAGGCTTATCTGGATTTTCAATGGCATAGAAGACCAGAGAGAGCACAGCAAAAAATTCCGTATATAGCATAAACCAATACGGTCCACTCAACACTCGCTGCTTCCGTATTTCTAAGCCAATGTGCACAATATTCCGTGACACGCTGACTGCAGCGGCCGCGCAAGCGTACGAGAGCTCGTCGACTTTCGTGCCTTGACTGTGCCGAGGAGAAATATAATGGAGGAAGGGTCGATACAACACGAGTTGGACATGCGCATAAGCAAATCGAAGAAGATGGCGCACACTAAAGGGGTAGTTCATGAGCAAGCAGGTCGCGATAATCCTTTTTGACTATTTTTTTTTTCTTTCAAGTTCACAAGTGGAAGGTGTGGCATACTTACCGAACAACTTCTATGGGTCCGTCTGGACTCGGCCGCCACATTTCAGGGAGTCTCTCGTACCAATTTTGAAGATCGGCTTCAATCTCCTTGATACGGCCATAACTGATCAGACAAGAGGTTGTGCCGGCGTCACCCCTGCCTAAAGGTTGCCCTTGTACGTGCATAGGATAGACGGACTTTGCAATTCTGCCCAGAACCTCCATAAGTCGAGTGTGAGCGTTAAAGGCCTCGAAAAAAGAAGGTGTGCCCAGAGCAGGGGGGATGATGCCAGCGCCCGTGATAAATTCGTCGTCAACTTCGGTGGGAAAGGGTTGATCAACATCATCAATGTTGAGGAGCAAAGGAAATCCAAGCATAGTTGATACATAGATATCCATCTGCCGGATTACATAAAAGACACGCTTCCGTACTTCCTGCTCTATGAAGCCTATCTTTTCGTGCTCCAGATGCCGGTGGAGGCCGATTCTCAAGGCGGACCGTAATGCGATACCAACAAAGGAGTAGCAGGCACTGAGATTGGAAGAAGCTTGCAGGAATAGAGTCATGAATAATAGAGCTTGAAGGGAGACAAGATCGCGGCAGTCGGCAAGATCAGCTAAAAGAGATTTCGCACCGCGATAGTACTTGAGTCTATGACAGGTCAGCAGAAATTCTGCGTCGGCATGGCCGTGGGGAGCTCACCCTTCTTCAATTGCGAACTTATATCCCCCAGAGGTCGGATTTGCATCTTCCAGTCTGTTGTACATACAACCCAACGCAATGACTGCGTGTACAAGCCCCAAGAAATGGGTATCCTCTTGACTCAGGCTCTCGACAGGTTGATCGTAGACTTGTTCAAACCGCTCGTAAAAGGTGGGGATGTGCACAATGCGGACAAGACAGGTGGCGCAGCTCAAGGAGTAATAGCATAACTTGCGCGCAACATCTTTGGGAGGTAGCTCTGGATAATGCGATATCGATAAAAATGGAGAAGTGCCTGTTCCAGGTGTCTGCGCATCAAGGGCCGTGAGGCCTGATGAACCGTCTGATCGAGGCAAGAACGGGGCCTTGGACTGGGGCCCAAGCATACCACGAAAGTGCTCCTTCATTCGTCTCAAGAAAACAGCTCCAGACGATGTACCATGGAAGTCCCAACCCCCCCGGTCGTCTAGATCAAGCTGGCCTATGGAGTCAATCATAGTCATCAATTTGGCATCTCCAGGGTCAGCATCATTTGGCATACGGCATCTGGCTTTCGTTCCATTCGCACGGGCTTGTTCTCTAGTGCGAAATTCTTGCTGAATGGCAGGATCAAGATTTGGGTCAGCTAAATCGACGTTGGGCATGAATTTGCGGAGAAGAGTTTCGGCACGCTGGAGTCTGCTTTCTAATGCTTCGATATACTGCGGTGCAGGGTTTCGTCGTCTATTGGATGGCTTGTCGTAGGTGCATTCTGCGCGAGAGAGACAAAGAATTAGTAAAGCCAGCCAGTCAACGAATGCCCTTACACACACGAGACAACTATGATAGTGTCAAAACCGGAGAGCTATATATACCGTAACTGTATACCGAGCAATGAGTACATGGCTGTTTGCCGTCACACTTGATTTTCTTCCGGCGACATTCATCACAGGCCCGCGTGACTCGGCGTCGCTTCTGTATTGGTTGTGAAGGCGCATTAGGATCTGCTGAAGCTTTGAGGTCAACTTCAGTGTCTGACTTGGAGCTTTCCGTCGGCGAAGACACATCAGGAATCTGCCAGTCGCTGATAGACAAAGCTGCGGCATCATCCTCGGATAATTCCGTCCCCATGATGAGTATTCAGCTAGCCAAAGACCCAAACGGAAGGAAACGTCAGATGTCGGGAGGGTCGGCGAGGATCGAGGAAAACGGTCGGCCCTCGGGCGGGTGGATGGAATCTGTTTATGAGAACATGCGCCAGCAACCAGAGGGCACGCAAGGGCGGTAGAATTATCCCAGATTGAGAATGAATAAATAATCGAGGCGAGTAGCGATCGGCAGTGTGAAGAATACGAGCAAAGCGACGGCAAAAGAGTTCCTCCCAGCAGAGGGGGCCTCCCTACCGAGGGGCGAGCGAGAGACGAGGGTGCAGATCTAGGGTTGCGAAGCCAGAGGCAGCGCATATCCCAATTGCCACAATAACTAGCAAATTATGCCATCAGACAAACGGGACGGGCCAAAGCGTTGGTTTTCAGACAACGTCGATGCGTAACGTATCGTAAATAATAGCGGTGAGGCGAGATGGGTTTTGGCGAAAGGGGAGAGAGTAGAGAAGTTCGTCATGGGAGGAGGAGGACCAACATCTGGATGGGCCTTGCAGCTGGGCGTTGTTTTTTTTTTAGGGGGGGGGGAGGGGAGGCCGCTGTTCTGGCACAACTTGGAACTTGGAACTCTTCAACAACGGGCTGGGAGGGGGGGAAGGGGGAGGGTTTGTAGGTGGGTGCTGTCAACTGGAGAGCGGATGGGCCAGTGGACGGGCCAGTGGGTGAGCCAGGCGAGGAACTTATCACCGTGCGGTGAGCGGGAGGTGGGCAGCGGGCAGTGGACGGATGGCAGCGGTTGCAGCGGTGCAGCAGCTACAGTAGTGGGTGTACTCTGTACTTCGTAGCGCGCTACCAGGTTAGCCATTGCGCGGCACGGCTGGAGGAGCGCAGCCGCCCGACATTTGAATCGACTCATCGTGGCGACTTCCTTGGTTAAGCATTGGCGGTCCCCTTTATGTAAACCAAGCATAAATAGACTGAATTTCTTTTGTCAAGCTGTAAAGGTCTAAAAATCAGTAATGCTCCTTTCTCTTCAGTGCTTATGTCGACAATAGTCGTTCCAACCCGACACGAGGGCGCCGGGAATAGGGAATACCAAGTAAATTGACACTTGACGGTTCGAATCGAGCGGGCCCAGACCACGGCGGAGTCACCAGCTGGCGCGACTGGCGGCCAGTCCGGGACCCACTCACTCACTGGGCTTTTTGAGTAACAGCGGGAAGAGCGAGGGGCCATGATGAGCGGGGCTCTAGTGCATGTACATGTATTTGTACATGAACATGCACGCTAAGCGTATAGGGACGAGCATGGGCTGGCTACTTTGGCCAAAGCATTCATTCAATTCTGCAATCGCAAGTGTGGTCATGGTGACGAAGTCAGCGCCCATTGGGCGGCGGCTCCTGCCAGTTCAGTATCCGACAGATTGCTCCTTCCTACCCCAGCGCCCAAGCACGGCAACTGGCGCTGGCACCAAGACCGCCGGAAAACCTTGGCGGTTTGCTCCGGCATTAGCTCGACTGGACATCAAAGAAACATACTGTATATATTTATTTGTCAAACGTAAGGAGTGTGATCTTGGTACATGCCTACATGCCTACATACATACATACATACCGTAGGCGTCGCCGCTTTCTTGATCCCATGTCATTGGTTGTCATGCCACGTGGTAAATGCAGTTTCTGCAACACATTCGTTACAGCAAAGAACAAAGGTTGCTTTTGGCGTCATCAAAGCGCATATGCATATATTATTGCCGAAATTGAAGCTGCCATGGATTCCGCGACTAAGCCATTGATTGCCAGACGACTGCTCGAGCCTATATCAAGACAGCGACGCTCTCGGCATTCTTTACCTGCTCTGTCAAGACAGCAATTTGTTCCTGTTGATCTCGACAAGGGTAATATACGCAGGCCGTTGTCGGTATCCAGTTGTCTAGTTTAACCCTCAGCTCAAGCTTCTTCGACAGCTTTGACGCTGGCGCCCAGAGGCTACGTGAATCGGGCATATCCGTTGGAGCTGTGCCACGATCACACGATCAGCGCAGTTCTTTTTTTTTTTTTTATCACCATTTTGTGCGAGCGTGCTATTCACTTTCCCCGGAAACCGAGACAAATTTACCAGCCGCTCTCATAATACGCCTCATTTGGCGGATACGCTCTTGTGCCTCCAGTGATGTAACCTTGGGTCAAACTGGCCATGTTTGCGACCTAGAATATTTTCTCACGGTTCCGTCTCTACGCGATTGGTTGCGGCCAGGCAAGATGTGCAGTTGAGCCAGGGTGAGGGGCGAGGGAAAAAGATTAAGAAACAAGAGCCAAAAAAGGGATGCGAAAGTTTAGCTTGATATTTATATTAATACCATGGATAACTAGCAAGACTTTGACGATCAAGTACCTGGAGGATGAGGGAGGGTGAGGCATACCGTGTCTTCTACTCTCCATCGGACCATGGTCATGATTATGTACCAAGTACGGAGCACCTCGTATTACAATTAATCCGTAGATAGTTTCCTGCCTTTTGGACCGGGGACCCTCGACACTTTGATTCCGGGGGAGACTGGAGAGAATTCAGCGCCGCGCCGTCTCAGGAAGTCATGTGTAATACGACGTTAGATGTGCATGTATGTAGTTGTTTTCTTCTGCCTTCTCTTTTTATGATTATCATTACACCACAAGACTCATCCGGAGTACTCCGCAATGAGTGCTTGAACATCAGGTTTTCTGCTCAGCGTCGGCTCGTCAGGAAGGCGAGGCGGTGATGCACCCACGACGAGCCATTCATTCACTCATACGCATTCTAAAGCGAAATCCGTCGTCCCGCACCCTGGCCCCCTGCCTGGACCTAACGAGCACTAACTAGCACTAACAAGCATTCAGTTGGCTGCTTGCCCGCAGCTTGCCCGCACCGTGGCCGAGCTCCGGTGCCGCACGAGCCGAGAGGACCGGTCTGGCCCCCAGAGGAGCGACTTTCAGCACACTTTTCCCAGCTGCGACTCGAGCCTATAGATCGATCAACTGAGGTTAAAGCCTCAGTTGATGTGTAGCCTCCTGCGGCTCAGAGTATATTCCGTACATGGGGCTTTCCAGTTTAGGAAGCCCAGAGTTCAACAAGGAGCCACTCGGTAGGCCAAAAAGGGCGAGAGAGGCTAGGGTGTGATATCAAGCCTCGAGGGCCAACATGCCCAGCCCAATAGGGATAGACATGGAGAAATCCTGAACGCGTAGGGAGGGAGCACCGTCAAACAGTTTCAAATTGCGCCGTCTTTGTGCTTGCATGGCTATCCACGCACCAAGGCTGGCTAGGCTGGCTAGCAGATTTGACATTTTCCAAATCCCGTAGCTTCCACAAGGGCGCATCAAGCTCAAATATATGTCGCCGCCACAGTTGTGTTCGACGGCAGGAACCTTGCCAGAAGAAGAGGCTCTCTTGTTGGCTTTCTCTCTCCTATGGATTCTGGAGGTCGTCGGTCGAGACTCTCATGCCTTGATCAATCAGCTCGAATCGACAAGAACACCTAGGTACTTGCTTGCTTACCTCCGCTCATGTGCATGAAACGAAATATACTCGCAAAGGGCCGAGGCTCAAGACTTGGCCAGAATTTCCTCATCTTTTTCTATACCTTTTCTAACGATGCCCATGCTAATATAGCAGCGTCCTGGGCGACATGTTGATGGTCCTTTCATGGTGAAGCTGGCTTCGTGCAAAGACAAACCATCAACCCCACAACCCATGGCCGGTGAGTGGCCAGCCAGAGTCTGGGGTCTGGGGTCTGCTGGGTTGGGTGCTGATCAGTCACTCAGTCGTCAGTCGCTTCCCCGTGGACGCGACGCGCAATGCTCCAGAAGCACTTCTTCCCCACCATAGACATCTCTGATCAGACAAGCTGCAAGCCAACGTCGAGCAGTCCTCCGGAGGTGGTTCCGCTGCATACCTTTTATCGGACTGTTACGTTTCGACAACTACTCGGATAGCAATACTGGGAGCTGTAGGAGTTTGTTCTGTACCAACGCCAAAATTCTGGAACCCATCATGACAGCTCCAGAGTCGGTCCTTGGGTTCGTCACCAAGATGGCGAGCTTGGGCGGCGTTGTTGTGCAAGGTCGGCATCGCTTTTCGGTCTAGACCACACGATAGCTGACGGTGTTCTTCCCAGATGCGCCCAAGTTTGACCTTGATCTTTACATTCAGAACTATACCGGTATGATGTCCTCCAGAGCTTGCGCGAAACAGCCAATATATACACCATTAATATATCAATGCTGACTTCATTGTCCTATCTCAGGTCGCACCCGGTTTGACCGTCTTCTTCTGATCGGAAAGTCTTCAGTCCCGCTCTGCGTAGATGCGCTGAAAGCTGCCGTGGCCGAAGCTAAAAGGGGGGTCGACGTCTCCAACTATCGCGTTGCATGTGATTGCCTAAGGCAGGTGGCTCCAGACGAACCAGAAGCACACATAGACGATGCCTGGATAGAAAAGACCGAGATGGAGAATAAGATCGAAACGGTCAGGCTTAAAAACGAATTAAGAACATGCAAAAACAACCTCATCAAAGAAAGCATTAGAGTATGAAGCCTCCCTGGCATCGAGACTGTGCTCAAACTCATTGTAGAATTGGCTAACATGTTTATCGTTGTAGATGGGCAATCAAGATTTGGGGCAGCATTATGAGAGAACAGGACAACTCAACGAAGCTTCCGAGGCATACACCAGGATGCGCCAGGATGTCAGTGCGACCAAGCACTTAGTCGAATGCGGTATGCATCTCGCAAGCGTGGCTCTTCACCGTCAAGACTACGCCATGGTTTTGAGTAGTATCGGAAAGACTACCTCGGCGCAGAATGATGAAAATGACAAAGTCTTGCAAGCGTACACAAGAGTTGCTTGGGGCGTTGCCTCTCTCGGCCTGGGGCTCTTCGAGGACGCTGCCAAATCCTTCTTGAGGACGGATTCCAACGCGCCGCCGACCGAGTATAACCACATCGCAAGCCCCAATGATATAGCCATTTACGGTGCCCTGCTGGCACTGGCTACTATGCATCGCAACGAGCTGCAAAGCTGCGTGTTGGACAATCAGTCGTTTCGGGCTTTCTTGGAGCACGAACCTCACATGCGGAAAGCTATCAGCTTATTCGTCAATGGCCGGTATTCCGACTGTCTGTCCATATTAGAGGCAATTCGCCCTGATTGCCTCTTGGACATGTATCTACAAAAACACGTCCCGGCCATCTATTCCAAGATACGGACCAAATGCATAGTTCATTATTTCAAACCCTTCTCCTGCGTTACTCTGCAGAGCCTAGACGCCGCCTTTGCTACACCCGAGACTTCAGTCGGCCCAGAATTGGTAGAAATGATACGCGACGGGTCTTTGGAGGCACGCATTGACGCAAAAAACAAGGTACCAATGATCCCTTGAGGATGTCTGCTGTGGACTATAATCCCTGACTCTGATGTTCTGACTAATTTCATGCAGCTCCTAGTAGCGGTGAAGCTCGAATCTCGGGTGCTGATGCAGACCCGTGCTCTCGATGTAGCACGTCTGTATGAGAAGGAAGCGAAAGAGAGGTTACGGCTCATCAGCCTTGCTACTGCGGGACTAGATTTCATCAATAACAAGAAAGCTATGTCAGACGCTGCCTTTGGATCTGGCTTAGACGAAGCCTGGTACGACGAGAGCAGAAATACTTGTCGGGAGGAAGGAGAAGCTACGGCTTGACGTGGATAGGATCAACCGAAAATGAAATAGAAAGGGGGGGGCTAGAGTGCTCATTCGCCGAATGTCTAGCCCGTCGCTCGATTATTTTTACCGAGGCGGCGAACATTTCCGCCCTTGATTCAGTCGGTTCTTATGGACATTCCATACTGAAGTAACCTTTTGCTTTGTTTTGTGCTACAAGTTGTCCTTAGTCTACAAGACATTGGCTAGGGATCAAGCACTTTAGAGGGAAACGGCTATGACAGACAAAGGTCAAGTATAAGACACAAGGCAAGTCTGTAAGACCAACAACTTTTGTGTCTTGCTCTGCCGTAGCCATTTATGCATATAGACGCAGCAGCATGCCGCTGTCTTGACGAAGCCATGATCGGAAGTTTCACAACTTATGTGCAGAAGATAGTGAAGAGTTTCGTCACGTGCCATTAGATGGTAATGCAGTCAGAGTAAACGGAATGAAATCTTCGATCGGGGGGTATCGTGTCTCGCAAACCAATAGCGATCATTATGTAAAGTAGCAATAAAACATTCCCGGACAGTCGTGGGTCATTGCTCATCAGGTCAGCAAGTACACACCTCTCCTTATGCAACAGGCCCATAGCTCTCTCGTCCTAGCCCATCAACTGCGTCAGATCCGTCGGGGGCCAGCGCACCTGCGCAAAGGTGAGACACCGCTTGATGCTCTGCAAGATCTTGCGCGTAATTTCGTCGCCCATGACGTGGCCCTTCTCTCCATTATGGAGCTTCTCACGGGCGCTTCTCTCGTGGATACCAACCATAGTTACGCCGATGGGCCAGGCGGCTTTTCCGATGCTCAGGCGGAGATAGTCGTCGTTGGCATCGACGTAGCGCCTCTCTTGCAGGGCTTTGACGATTTGCACGATTGGTTCCAGGAGGGAATCGTCGAGGTCGTGAGCTTCGAATTTCCGGAACAGCTTTTACGAGTTAGTTCGTTGTAAAGCGCTTCTTTCGTGGGAACTCCCCCCCCCTCCTTTTTTTTTTCTCTCTCTGTCGCCATGGGCATGTAGGCGGGGTGAATATCGCACGACGTACCGGCTTCATGTTCTCTCTTGTCTGCACCATGACATTGTACGCCGTCTTGCTTGCGCTCGTGTCATTCTTCTCTTCCTCCATCGTCCTCTCGTACGCGGTAAGCACCATGGTGAAATAGCTCGCAAGCTGTCTAAACAGCCACTTCTTGCCTTCCCTGTCCTTAGGCACTACCCCGTCAATCTTCATGTCATTCTCCTCCACAAGCTCCAGCGTCGTCGGTATAGGCCCCTTGGTCACCACCATCGTCAACCGTTTGTAGCGACGTACCCTGGCCGCATGGGACTCGCCAAATAGCACGGCCGGGTGTCCTATCTCGCGCAGCTTCTCTCGCAACTCCTGTTCGGGAATATCGTCCCCATCCTTTTCATTCTCCCCTCCCACGCTGTCGCCCTTGTCCTTGGCTAGGTCCGGGAGGCCAAGGCGCTTCCTCCTTGCTCGCTCCTCTTCCTCCTCCTTCTGCTCTCTCAGCTTGCGCGACTCCTCGGCCAGTCTGCGCCTCTTCTCCTCCCGTGCTGCGTTCTCCGAGGCGATTTCTTCTTCGCGCTTGCGTTTCGCCGCGGCTTTGGCTTGGCGCTCTTCTTCCAGCGCTTTTTGCTCGGCCATGTAGGCTTTTCTACGTTCTTCCTCGAGCTCTGCGCGCTTCTGGTACCTCTTTTCTGAATCGCTTGGTGCCTTTGCTTTGGAGAGCTCCTTGTTCATGAGGGCTGCGAAGTCCATGGTTGGAACGGGGTGCGGCTCGGGGCGTCGCTTTGCCTGCTCTGCTCGATTTCCTGCACTGGGAAGAAGGGGGTATGGGTCACGCCAGAATACGACGGCTTCGGATTATTCTGACTTAGCTGTCGAGAAGATGGGCAGCTCCGGCGGCTGCTTTTCTGTGCAAAATTTGTCGGCTGTAGATGGTTACATGTTGAAGCGCAAGTTCAATATCGATTGCGGGTATTTGCCGGATAATTTGGCACTGCAGGTCTGGTAGGTAAATTGTGCACCGTCAAGGCAACGAACTTGAACGTAGAGTGAAAACACGCTTGTCCGAAGAAGTCAAATCTGCCATATTGAGAGACTTTTGTCTTCCCATGGAGTGACTTGCGTTGCAAGTCATGTCTTCGCCGTCCGTTTCTGGGGATAGCGACCCTCCTGCACCTTTTCTTGTCCAGCTATTCTACCGCACAGGCGGGTTCTACAGGTGAGATGCTCATGATAAAAACCAAATTCAGTTCTTCTTTTCGATTCACAGCCGCTTGTGATGATGTGTGTCAGCACACGAGCACTCACGTTTCTTTTCCTTGGGAAAACGCCGCAGATCAGATGAGTTTGCGGCACGCTCGCTGCCGCCGCATATCTCAGTGTATACTTGGCCGAGCTGCACTCTTAATGAGCTGGCTCTTGAGCTTGCAGCCGCCAAGCCATCCGTTCTTCCGTACCCGGCCATAGGCACACGGCTGGCTTTCCAGCTGGTGTGCCCGGATCTAAGGAACGTCAGCGCCATTAGTAATTCGCCGCCACGGTACGCTGTCAAGGACCTCGGGAGCGTCGTCGTAGGTCAAAACATACAGACCGCCGGAGAAGCACAATTCATCGAGGTGGGAGGGTCGACGCGCGATGTACCGCCTCCGGACAAGAAGTCGCTCAGCGATGCACGATTTGTTGTGGGGGACTATATATCTTGTGCAATCTTGCCTCCGTTGGCTGATGGGTCCATCGCGCCCGCTTCGGCTGCGAGACGCGAAGCCGGTAATGCTGGATACAGGGACGTGAGAGGGACCAGGGGTGGTTCTGGCGGGTTTAGTGGTCGAGAAAATGGATTTGGCCGACCTGGCGGCTGGGAGGCACGAGGCTCTGGGCGAAGGGGCGGCGGAGGGCCTATTCCCAGCATGCCCGTGGGAGACTGGAAAAGAGGGGAGAAGCTACCTTGCGTGCCACCGTCAAGACCTCGGGGTACTGGTGGTGGTGGAGGTGGAAAATGGTAACAATATAGACTGCAACACGTATTGACCATCGAGCGGACGAATTTTTATGGCTTTGTATTACATATACCCTGGCAGGACAGATAAATTGAGCATGCCAAATATCACCTTCCACCAGGCACGGCATCCACGGTTTCTTTTTTCTAACAGAATTCCCTATTTTGTCTCCGAAAGACAAAGTAAATAGACCCATTATGTACAGACCTGGTCGGCTCGCCCGCTTGATTTCCCACTTATCGTTCGTAGACAGTATCGCCCCTTCGCTTCGCACGGAAGTTGTATAAGCCCTAAGTTTTGCAAAGGTTAGCGCTATAATCTCCTTGGCCTCGTCGTACCGTCTATGGGAAAGCACTTTTTCACACAAAATAAACGTACATCCGTCTTGTATGCGACGTATCCAAAGATGGCCGGCACGACCACCACGTACATGAAGGTGATTCTAGCAGTTCGAGGAGTCCATCTGAAAAAGTGGTGTCGAGTCTTCTGCATAGCTGTTCTGACCGTTAGATTTCGTCGCTCTGGGCAAGGTTCAAGAGTGAGTTACTACGCACCCTGTAGCTTAAGGTATGCCGGGTCAGGCTTGACGTCTATCCGAAGCGTATGTTAGCATGGACGGACCTGCAGTTAATGGGGGTTATATCGCGCACGTACTTAGGTGCGCCATCTTGACTGACTGTGCAGCTGGCGTCTTTGGTGGTGACTTTCTCAGAGTTGACGTTCCGTCGCGATGGGGTTGTCCTGGGATGGAGTGTCGGTAATTGTGGAGAAAGGTTATGTAAGACGTGGAGGATATAATTGGCTGTTGTCATGATTGATCTATTAGGTAGCTACCCTGGGATTCATCTGTGCAAATGTGAAATCCTATGAAAAGCACGAGACAATATTTTAGTGCATAATTATTCTATGTCAATGTTTATGTTGATATGCTTGTATATGATTTCTCACGTAAAGATGCCCTTTGCGCCCCAATGCACTGCCCGTGGTTGGATATTTCTACGGAGGACGTGTGTTATCAGATTGATGAAGTATCCAAATTAGAATAACAATGCAGCATACAGGTAGCAAGAAAACCACATAGCCGCTGTCATGAGACCAGATATGGAAATAACCACCCGCAGGAACTCGACGAAGAACTGCACTTGGGCAATTCCTCAATACCAACGTAGGTAGGTGGCGATGTACAGATCACCTCGCATGTCGCGAATGAAGTCACGTGACAAGAATATTCAAGCTCCACGTGACGGAGACGAGTTTAATAAAAGCGTTTGCATACCTTGCGCAATAGGCACGTAAATCTCTTTAAACAACATCGCTGCAACACCGAAATTCTCGAACACGATATCTTGGTTGAAGCAGCGGCTGAGATTACCACGAGCGCGTCCCAACGCGCCTCCGCGTGCAGCCTCTTCGACAGGCCAACCTCGACATCGTCTCGCCTCAGCCTAGCATAAAACGATATCGTGAAGTCATCATGTCAGGCATTCCGCCGCCGCCGCCCCCTGGCTGGGGAGCAGCTCCTCCTCCTCCTCCACCGCCGCCTCCATCGTCCTTACCACCACCTCCTTCAACTCCTGCGCCGCCAGCGCCACCACCCCCCGGCTACCATCCGGCCTCGGATCCTCGTTTCGCGAAATTTGCGCAGAAGAAGAAAGAATGGCTGCGAGACCGCCGAAACCGATTTGGAGAGAAGCGTAAAGCTGGCTTTGTTCAGACACAGAAAGCTGATATGCCACCTGAGCACTTACGCAAGATCGTGAAAGATATCGGAGATGTGTCTCAGAAGAAGTACACGAATGACAAGCGCAGCTACCTCGGTGCCTTGAAGTTCATGCCCCATGCGGTGCTGAAGCTGCTTGAAAACATGCCGATGCCGTGGGAGTCAGCGCGAGAGGTCAAGGTGCTGTACCATGTTAATGGATGCTTGACGCTTGTTAACGAAACACCCCGTGTCATTGAGCCAGTATTCTTCGCACAATGGGCAATGATGTGGACGTTTATGAGGAAAGAAAAAGCCGACAGAAGACTTTTTAAACGTATGCGATTTCCACCATTCGATGATGAAGAACCCCCTCTGTCGTGGTCCGAGAACATCGAAGATGTCGAACCGCTCGAACCTATTCAGATGGAGCTGAACGAGGAAGAAGATGAGGCTGTTTATGAATGGTTCTACGACCACCGTCCGCTTCTAGACACGCCACACGTCAACGGTTCTAGCTATAAGACATGGAATCTGTCTTTACCTCAGATGGCCACACTGTTTCGTCTGAGTCGGCCGCTGATCTCAGATGTTGTTGACAAAAATTATTTCTATCTCTTCGACCTCAAGAGTTTCTTAACGGCAAAGGCACTCAATGTTGCGCTGCCCGGTGGGCCTCGGTTCGAGCCACTGTACAAGGATATTGATCCAAACGAAGAGGACTTTGGCGAGTTCAATGCTATTGACCGCATCATCTTCCGTGCTCCGATTCGGACCGAATTCCGCGTTGCGTACCCGTTTCTATACAACTCTCTACCCCGAAGTGTGCATCTCACATGGCATTCACATCCGCAGACGGTGTTCAATCGCGCTGATGATCCTGACCTGCCAACCTTTCTTTTCGACCGACGAATCAACCCCATTTCCTCACGCACAGTGGCGCCTAAGAATGTCGATGTCACTCTTGAAGATGAGATTTTTGGCCCGGGGAATATCGAGGAGCCTGAGGAGGAAGCCTTTAAGCTACCAGCTGGCGTGGAGCCCTTCTTATCCGAGGAAGACCTTGAAAACGAGCATACATCAGCAGCTATCGACCTGTGGTGGGCACCATTCCCCTTCAACAGACGTTCTGGAAAGATGGTCCGCGCCCAGGATGTTCCCCTAATCAAGCAATGGTATCTGGAGCATCCTCCTTCAGATAGACCTGCCGTCAAGGTCCGTGTCTCCTATCAGAAGCTTCTCAAGAATTTTGTCTTGAATGAGCTCCACAAGAAGAAGCCAAATGCGCACAACAACCAGAATCTACTTCGGTCACTTAAGCAAACCAAGTTTTTCCAGCAGACAACCATTGATTGGGTGGAGGCTGGTCTTCAAGTCTGCCGACAGGGGTTCAACATGCTAAATCTTTTGATTCACCGCAAGAATTTGACATATCTTCATCTTGATTACAACTTCAATTTGAAGCCGGTTAAGACACTAACCACAAAGGAGCGAAAAAAGTCGCGATTCGGTAATGCTTTTCATCTGATGCGTGAAATACTCAGATTGACGAAGCTTATTGTGGATGCGCAAGTTCAATATCGACTGGGCAACATTGACGCATTTCAATTGGCTGACGGTATCCACTATGCCTTCAACCATGTTGGACAACTGACTGGAATGTACCGGTATAAGTACAAGCTGATGCACCAGATTCGAACGTGCAAAGATCTGAAGCATTTGATCTACTACCGTTTCAATTCTGGCCCGGTCGGAAAAGGTCCGGGCTGTGGCTTCTGGGCTCCATCATGGCGAGTATGGCTTTTCTTCATGAGAGGCGTCATTCCCCTACTTGAGAGATGGCTAGGGAATCTCCTGTCCCGTCAGTTCGAGGGTCGCCATAGCAAGGGAGTGGCAAAGACTGTCACGAAGCAGCGAGTTGAGTCTCATTTCGACCTTGAACTCCGCGCATCCGTTATGGCCGACCTGATGGATATGATGCCTGAAGGAATCAAGCAGAATAAAGTCAATACGGTGCTTCAGCATTTGTCCGAAGCATGGCGATGCTGGAAGAGCAACATTCCTTGGAAAGTGCCTGGCTTGCCTGCTCCCATTGAAAACATCATCCTGCGATATGTCAAGTCCAAGGCGGACTGGTGGATCTCCGTGGCTCATTATAACCGAGAGCGTATCCGTCGTGGAGCAACTGTCGACAAGACCGTTGCAAAGAAGAATGTCGGCCGCTTGACGCGTTTGTGGCTCAAGGCTGAGCAAGAACGACAACATAACCACATGAAAGACGGCCCTTATGTCTCCTCCGAGGAAGCTGTTGCCATTTACACTACGACGGTACACTGGTTGGAATCACGGAAATTCTCACCCATTCCTTTCCCGAGTGTTTCATACAAGCATGACACAAAAATCTTGATCCTGGCGTTGGAACGACTTAGAGAAGCCTACTCAGTCAAGGGCAGGCTGAACCAAAGCCAACGCGAAGAACTAGCCTTAATTGAGCAAGCATATGACAGCCCAGGCACAACCTTGGAGCGTATCAAGCGCTTCTTGTTGACGCAACGCGCATTTAAAGAGGTCAATATCGACATGAACGATAACTACAGCACCATTAACCCTGTGTATGACATTGAGCCCATCGAAAAGATCAGCGACGCTTACTTGGATCAGTATCTGTGGTATCAGGCTGACCAACGTCACTTGTTTCCCGCCTGGATTAAGCCATCAGACTCCGAGGTTCCACCATTGTTGGTATACAAGTGGGCTCAGGGTATCAACAATCTGAGTCATGTATGGGAGACATCAAATGGCGAATGCAACGTTATGGTCGAGACTGAGCTTTCCAAGGTCTACGAGAAGATGGAGCTGACACTTCTCAATGTTCTCCTGAGACTCATCATGGACCACAACTTGGCGGATTATATCACAGCAAAGAACAATGTCCAGCTTACCTACAAAGACATGAATCATGTGAACAGCTATGGCATGATTCGTGGCCTACAGTTCTCTGCCTTTGTATTCCAATACTATGGTTTGGTTCTCGATCTTCTTTTATTGGGCCCTCAGCGTGCCAGTGAGATCGCTGGTCCTCCCCAAAGCCCTAACGATTTTCTCCAATTCCGTGACCGTGACACGGAGACAAGACACCCGATCAGACTTTACAGCCGATACATTGACAAGATTTGGATCTTCCTGCGGTTCACTGCCGAGGAATCTAGAGATTTGATCCAGCGATTCTTGACTGAGCAACCTGACCCTAACTTTGAAAATGTGATCGGGTACAAGAGCAAAAAATGCTGGCCTAGAGATTCTCGCATGCGTCTGATGAGACACGACGTGAATCTGGGGCGTGCTGTCTTTTGGGATCTGAAGAACCGTCTGCCTCGTTCAGTGACCACTATTGATTGGGATGACAGCTTTGTCAGCGTCTACAGCCGCGACAATCCAAACTTGCTCTTCTCCATGTGTGGATTTGAAGTTAGAATTCTGCCCAAGATCAGGAACCAGAACGAAGAATTCCCAGTCAAAGATAGCGTCTGGTCTCTGGTCGACAATACCACTAAGGAGCGAACTGCACATGCATTTTTGCAAGTGACTCAAGAAGATATCCAGAAGTTCAATAATCGCATCCGACAGATCCTGATGTCTTCTGGCTCAACAACGTTCACCAAGATTGCCAATAAGTGGAATACGGCTTTAATTGCCCTCTTCACGTACTATCGTGAGGCTGCTGTCTCAACTGTTGACCTTCTTGACACTATTGTCAAGTGCGAGACAAAGATCCAGACTCGAGTCAAGATTGGCCTTAACTCGAAGATGCCATCTCGTTTCCCTCCGGCTGTCTTCTACACACCCAAGGAACTTGGAGGCTTGGGCATGATTTCTGGTTCGCACATATTGATTCCCGCCAGTGACAAACGTTGGTCTAAGCAGACTGACACCGGCGTCACTCACTACCGCTCTGGTATGACGCATGATGAGGAAACTCTGATCCCGAACATTTTTCGATACATTGTTCCATGGGAGGCTGAATTTGTTGACTCGCAGCGCGTTTGGACCGAATACTCGCAGAAGCGCCTGGAAGCCAATCAACAAAACCGTCGTTTGACCCTCGAAGATCTAGAGGACAGTTGGGACCGTGGCTTGCCTAGAATCAACACTCTATTCCAGAAAGACCGCAGCACCCTCAGCTTCGACAAAGGCTTCCGAGCTCGTTCAGAGTTCAAGATATACCAATTAATGAAGAGCAATCCTTTCTGGTGGACAAGTCAGCGACACGACGGCAAACTGTGGAACCTCAATGCCTATCGAACTGACGTTATCCAGGCCCTGGGTGGTGTCGAGACTATCTTGGAACACACTCTTTTCAAAGCAACAGGATTTCCGTCTTGGGAGGGTCTCTTTTGGGAAAAAGCATGTTTAGCGAATGGTACCATGCTTCTTCGGTACGATCAATCAACAGTGGCAGTTGAGGATGTTAAGGAGGGTGATCTCCTGCTTGGCCCGGATGGAACGCCTCGCCGAGTATTCAATGTTGTCAATGGAAGAGATCGACTGTATCGTATCAGGATCGGTAGCTGCAAAGAAGACCTTGTAGTCACGCCAAACCATATCCTGGTTCTTTATAAAGAAAAAAAGTATCCGATTTTCCGCGATAGGGTTACAGAGTTAGAAGATGATGCAGTACTCGACTTGGCACACCCTGATACTTCAGCAGCTGATCGTTACGAGACCGTTGAGATGACAGCCGCTGAGTTTGCCACAATTGCGTCCAAGGAAAGAGCTCGATATAGGCTCTTCAGATCTCCAGGATTCGAGCTTCCAGAACGAGCTGTTCCGGTCAGTCCCTATTTCCTCGGCCTGTGGCTTGGTGACAGGAGTCACCGAAGCACGACTGTGCACACGCCCGAAGAAAGCGAGGTTCGAGAGTTTTTGGGGGCAGATCCTGACCATAAGCACATTCCTGCCACCTTCATGAAAAACTCCCGCGCCATTCGTTTGGCCGTCCTGGCAGGTTTGCTTGATAGCCATGGTTGGTACGTTTACTCTGACAACATGTTCGGCTTCAGTCAGGGCGAGCGATCGCATTCAGTTTTATTTTGGGACACGGTTGCTCTTGCACGGTCATTGGGCTTCAGCGTGAAGACAGAGCGGCGAATAATGCCAAATTCTGAACACACTGAGCACAGTCCTCAACTCTTAGCCCATATATGCGGCAATTTGAAAGAGATTCCCTGCCTGTTAGCTCGAAAGAAAGCATCCGATCGCTTCATTCCTCAGACACATAGCTTCCTCATTGAAGATATCACTTTGGAACCCGAGTCGACGGCTTGGTCAGGCTTCCGCGTCGATCAAGATCAGCTCTATCTACGGCATGACTATCTGGTGCTGCACAACAGCGGCTTCGAAGAGGCCATGAAATTCAAAAAGTTGACAAACGCGCAGAGGTCAGGTTTGAACCAGATTCCGAACCGTCGGTTCACGTTGTGGTGGTCGCCAACTATCAACCGTGCCAACGTGTACGTGGGTTTCCAAGTACAGCTTGATCTTACGGGCATTTTCTTGCACGGAAAGATCCCTACTTTAAAGATCTCTCTGATTCAGATCTTCCGAGCCCATTTGTGGCAGAAAATCCATGAGTCTGTGGTGATGGATCTTTGTCAAGTCTTTGACCAAGAATTGGAATCCCTCGGTATTGAGACTGTGCAGAAGGAGACTATTCACCCCCGAAAGTCGTACAAGATGAACAGCTCTTGCGCAGACATACTTCTTTTCGCGAGCCACAAGTGGAACGTTACCCGACCTTCGGTCCTCTTCGACACCAAGGATGTGATTGAACCAACTACAACCAACAAATTCTGGATTGATGTGCAACTTCGATACGGTGACTATGACTCGCATGACATTGAGAGGTATACTCGTGCAAAGTACCTCGATTATACCACGGACAGTTCCAGCATCTACCCATCCGCCACCGGCTTGATGATCGGCATTGATTTGGCGTACAACTTGTACTCAGCATATGGAATGTATTTCCCTGGATTGAAGGTTCTCATCCAGCAAGCGATGGCCAAGATCATGAAGGCTAACCCAGCCCTTTACGTCTTGCGTGAGCGCATTCGTAAGGGTCTGCAGCTGTACGCTTCCGAGAGCAACCAGGAATTCCTCAATTCGCAGAACTATTCTGAGCTGTTCAGCAACCAGACACAGCTTTTCATTGACGACACAAACGTCTATCGTGTGACGATCCATAAAACTTTTGAAGGCAATTTGACGACCAAACCTATCAACGGTGCTATTTTCATCTTTAACCCCCGTACCGGACAGCTGTTCTTGAAGATCATCCACACAAGTGTCTGGGCTGGACAAAAACGATTGGGACAGCTTGCCAAGTGGAAGACGGCTGAGGAAGTGGCGGCTTTGATTCGGTCGCTGCCAGTAGAAGAACAACCGAAACAACTGATTGTTACGAGAAAAGGCTTGCTGGACCCGCTTGAGGTTCAATTGGTTGACTTCCCCAACATCTCGATTCGTGCGTCTGAGCTGCAGCTTCCATTCCAAGCTGCGATGAAGGTGGAAAAACTTGGGGACATGATTCTTAGGGCCACTGAACCTCAAATGGTTTTGTTCAATTTGTATGATGAGTGGCTCAAGAGCATCTCGTCCTACACTGCCTTCTCACGTCTTATCTTGATTCTGCGTGCTCTTCACGTTAATCCGGATAAGACCAAGCTCATCCTGCGACCCGACAAGACCGTCATCACTCACGAACATCACATCTGGCCGTCGTTGTCTGACGAAGATTGGATCAAGATTGAAACACAGCTGCGGGATCTGATTTTGAACGACTATGGAAAGAAGAACAACGTCAATGTGTCGAGCTTGACGAGCAGCGAAGTCCGTGATATCATTCTTGGTATGGAAATCTCAGCACCTTCCATGCAACGACAACAAGCTGCCGAGATTGAGAAACAGCAGCAAGAGCAGCAACAACTGACTGCGGTCACGACGAAGACACAGAATATCCATGGTGAAGACATCATCGTCACAACTACGTCGCAGTTCGAACAGCAGACGTTTGCCTCGAAGACGGAGTGGCGCACAAGGGCTATTGCGACGTCTAATTTGCGCACCCGGGCCAAGAGCATTTATGTGTCTTCGGTTGACAATGACGTCGACGATGCCACGTACGTAATGCCAAACAACATACTCAAGAAATTCATCACCATCGCCGATCTTCGGGTACAAGTAGCGGGTTATCTCTATGGTGCTTCCGCTCCGGACAATGACCAAGTCAAGGAGATCAAGTGCATCGTCATGATGCCGCAAATCGGCGGCCTCCGCAGCGTCCAGCTTCCCCAGCAGTTACCTAGCAGCGATTTTCTGGATGGCATGGAGCCCCTGGGCATCATCCACACCATGTCCGGCAGCGAATTGCCGTACATGTCCGCGGCCGATGTGACGGAACAAGCCAAGCTGCTGGACGCCCACGATGAATGGGACAAGGCCAACACCGTTACCGTATCCGTGTCATTCACACCCGGGAGCGTCTCCCTCTCTGCATGGAGTCTCACCCCCCAAGGATACAAATGGGGAGCGGAGAACAAGGACACGCAAAGTGACCAGCCTCAAGGGTTCACGACCACAATGGGCGAAAAGCGCAAGCTGCTGCTGTCGCCACGCTATAGGGGATTCTTCCTGGTGCCCGACGACGGCAGATGGAACTACAGCTTCATGGGAAGCACGTTTGCTGGCATGGAGAAGAAGCCCGTCCACGTCAAGCTGGACACGCCTCTATCTTTCTACAGCGACCAGCACCGACCAGTCCACTTCCACAGCTTCGCCGAATTGGAAGAAACATGGGTTGATCGTGCCGACAACTTTGAATAGTGGCGAGTCCCATGTTTCCTTGTAGTTCGGCGTGAGGAACAACAAAGCAGTTTGAAAGCATTTTGAACAACATCTGATCTGTATTTTCTGCCACTGCTTTTTAACAAAGTCGCAGGACACGGCTTTGCATTGTTGTAGCATTCGTATTTAAGATTGGAGACGGGGGAAGGGAAACGAACGGGATCAAGGGACATTGTACTTTATTGAGCTAGGGAAACCGAAGACGAAAAATGTGCTGGATGTATTGTATGTATTGATGTAATATTACAATCGAATTGAGCGTCTGCTCGCATTGCTGTTGGCTTATTGGGACGTGGATGTTGTAGCTATGAGGGCGGCTGCTTGCTCGTTGACCATACTGGATCTAGGACAGAATGCCTGCTCCAGACCAAACAATAGCAGGGATGAATTTTAATGCTCAAGCTACTTAACAGACGATAGAAGAGGTCAGCTTCGGTGTAGAATGCCTGAGCGTCGTGACGACGTGCATCCGCCACGACTCAGGTCATCATGTAAGTAGACAGGTTCACTCAGCAAACAGACGACGACACCATGTACAGTATGTGCCTGGGAACAGAAATCATATCATCACCCACCAGCTCTAGCGTTGCACAACACGAAACAGCTCATTTGCCATTCGAAGCCTGCTCGCTATGCCGAGTACCGAGCCCTAGGGCCTGGCCTTGGCCGGGCCAAGGCCATACACTGTAGTCCCGCGCTTGCAGGACAAACACCTGAGAACTACTTCATGACACGCACAGCGTCACTTACTTGCCCTTGGCAATTCTGGTGGCTGGGCATGTCCGATGCGCGGGGCTCGGTGCGCCGTGTTGTTGAACCAGCTTCCCCATGCCTGCCGCCTAAGATTAGCTCCTTCGGTCCGTTGCTGCAAGAATTTTCTAGGATTTTCCTGGCCTTTTGCATCGTAATATGTGTGTATGTATGTACAGTATGGGCACGGGCTTCTGCGCCTCTCACGCCAATTACACCGTCATCTTATCGTCGTCATGCATCAATGCGTTGGAGATGCGACTGGGGCGGGTATGACACGATCGGCCCATATTTCATGACGACGGGAAGTATCGAGACTGCACGTGCGGCTGGACGAGAAAGGTCCTTTTGAACGCACGCACCGTCCAACATTCCAATGTCTCTGACTTCACGTTGCGTATGTTTCATGGTTCGGGAACGGCCCTGTCCGGAGTAGCATGCAGCGCCTTGAGCAACGGGTCGGACCAGGCGCAATTAAAAAAGACTGGAGCAGAAGCATCATGACATGGAATTGGATTGTCAGTGCGAAACCTACCACTCGTATAATTATCTGAACTGCGTATGGAGGAATCAGCAGGACCGGTGTAATCTGCCGCTCCCTGTCCAACCGCGATTGCACACATCTTGCGCAATGAGAATGGGCGGTATGTGGTTCGAGCTGTTCTCTTTGGTGAAGCTGAATACGACAGGTCTCATCAACTTCGTCTTTCCCGAATTCTTCTTGTTATGGCCAGACTCAATGTAATAAAGACTCTTGCGCCTTGACTAGTACTGGCTGCTGTCCAGGCGCAATTCGTCAACAAGAGAAACCGACGGAGCAAACTCCGCACATTGAATCCTTGGTGAGGTGCGTTTCATATGAACTGCAGAAAGCTCTGCCGTGTTTCGGAAAAATCGTTCGTGTCCGGAAGGTCCATACAGGTAAAAGGGCGGCGGTACGCGTGTTTCTCTACCCGGGCATGCAATTGCCGACGCTTAATGAGGTACTCCAGAAATGTTTGCCCGATGATGCTGACAAGCCATGTCTCGGCTTTGAGGGATCAGCCGACAGCCGGGACCTTGGGGCTTGCGAACCCTGCGAACCTATCCATGTACATGGCCGAGGAGAGTGGCTCGCCCACGAACCCAAAGGGCATGCCTGCCTACTGGGACAATGCGATTTGTACCTCCGTCCCGCGGCGAGTGATTCGACGACGGCGGGATTTGCGTCGAGGCTCTGCATTCTTGGCATTTCTGCACGAAGCCCCTGCTCCTAGCTTATCAGTCCGGGTGCCTCTTGAGTTGGGA
Organism: Balansia obtecta B249; assembly: GCA_000709145.1. Lineage (NCBI taxonomy): Eukaryota > Fungi > Ascomycota > Sordariomycetes > Hypocreales > Clavicipitaceae > Balansia > Balansia obtecta. The sequence continues at coordinate 5,701 of JFZS01000267.1, read as the reverse complement.
AAATTTTTTTTTTCTTTCTTTTTTACTGGCCGGCCAGCCGAGTGAGGTGCACCAACGTCCATGCACGGCTGTACGAAGGAAGTGGTACTCGACATGCATGATCTGTGTGTGTGTGCCTGCTCGATGACAGATGAGGTGGGTATGACGGCATTCAGCTGGAGACGACGGTGTTGCCGGGTCGCGAGGCAATCTGCTGCTGCTAGCACGACTTCGTATGTCATGCAACAAGCCTGTATGGGAAAATGAGGTCAAAGATGCTTGCAAGAGTTGTTTGGCGAGCCTGAGCCTGGCCGGGCGGGGGTTTGGAACCTTTTACTTGGACGTGGAAGCAAGGAAGGAAACAGCTGAAGCACAGGCGCGGGGTGACTCGCTCTTTCCTGTTGGATCTGGATTCGATTCCAGCATTGAGAATTTTGAGATCATCACCAACCGTCACCATTCCCCATCCCCCATCCCCCATCAACCTTCTTCCTCCATCATCCATCATCCATCAATCCATCAATCCATCAATCCATCAGTGCCATACCCTGCTGCGAGCTCCTTGCTCGGGCTCCTTGTTCGGGCCGCTTGTTTCCTGCTCCCACCACGCCACGCGCCCTCCTGCGCGGGTCATCATCTCCTTGGCCACGCCACAGGTACAGTACGTACATGCTCGATTATTTTATTTTAGGAACCCCTGTAACTCGGCATTACAGAGCAGTAGCCACTGTAAATCAATGTCCATAGGGCAACAACGGCGCTGTGGGGTCAGGACATCCGTTTGAAGGTTGAACCTGTATGTACAGTACAGTACTTGGACGCTCGCCAAGTGCAGCTCCTTGGTTTGTTTGCACAGCAACGCAGGCTCAACCTCTCATCCTTTTCTCTCTCTTTGCTGGATTAGCATCCATCGGCGCACACGCATCTGCCTGCCCTTCCCAGCTCGCCGTGCTTCGCCTTGCCATTTTTCTCTCCTTGTTCTAGTCGTTTGTCCCCGAGAAAGCTTGTATGTGCTCCTGCCCAGTTCGCTTAGAATACACATGCAGGTACTACTACCTGTCTGCCGTGCTTCTTAGCTCTGATTGGCCAGGACAAGCACAGATACATCTGGGTACCTTACCGCGGGCGTGGGACAAATCGTTGGGTTACTGGCGCGTTTTGAGCGTTTTGACGCCTCCGCTACTCATTTTATGCAACAGTTCCTGCATCACGGCTTGGCTCGACGCATATGCTCCCCTCATTTCCAGTCATGGGCCATTCTCGCCTAGTCATGGTCAAAGACATGCACTGCTCTGCTCTGCTCTGGACATCTGGACTCGAAAACACACACCAACACAATCCTGCTGTCATCGTCTCGGCAGCAAGTATACTTCGCGTCAGCTTGTTCGTCAAGTAGTAGTACCAACGGAGATTTAAACAGGCGAGCTCCTCCAAGCCGACCGGGAAGCTACGCTGCGAATGCGCCATTCGATCTAATCACCGCGGAGTGGCCCCCAGCCTCTCATCCTCGAGCAATGCAACCCCAATGCCCCTTGTATGGGCTGGCCGGATGGATGGATGGATGGATGGATGGATGGATGGATGGATTGGATGGATGGATGGATGGTTGGATGGATGGATGGATGGATGATGGATGGGCCCCCTTGGCTCCCAGTGTCATTTCCCTACGCGACGTAACTGGCACAGACGCCTTCAACAACTTGGGCAAGCTCAAGTGGACTCGCAAGCGGCCCTACCGGCCGTTATGTCAAGTTCGGCTTCATCCCCGGTCTTCTTTCTGCCTGTCGGGAGCTTGCTATTCTCCAGGCTGCACTAAATCTTGGTCAATCCGCGTACGTCCCGATTCGACTGCTTGCTCCTTCGTTCCCCTCTGGTACATTTTTCTTACCCTTCACAGTGTCTGACTCGTTCATGGCCGGCCTGAATTCACATACCCGTGTTACTACGACATGAGCTATGCCTGCCCTGCCCTGCCCTGTCCCTTCCGTTCTGTGTCGTGCGGCCTTGGTGCACTTTGACGCTTACGATGTGAGCAGGCACCATTGCCTTGTGGCCACTGCCTTCCTGAACTGGATGAAGCAGCATCATTGAAGCTACTGCACTGCAGAGTCAGTATGATTGGCATTCATGCTACTCCCCGGCAGTTTCATGCTCCTCCCCGGCAGTTTCATGCTCCTCCCCAGCAGGTCCATTGTTTGCCCTCAACATGGTTGACGCTAACGGTCAAGTTGCTTTGGGGCGTCACATCGTCTCTAATCCGGTCCGCCAAACCTCTTACACTTCATCCCATGTCAAGGCAAAGCTTGCTTTGAACGGACATTTTGGACGAATCTGAGATGCCCCAGACTAGTGTCTGGGCTATGGCCTCTGACTCTGGAATGCTAAGGCCATTTCTTGATGAAGTTGATTCCCAGGATGGGACCGCGGCTTTGCATGGGGGGGGGTTCATGATACAGGAACAGACATTCGAACATGTACGTACATTTCGCAGTGCACACTTTCTTGGCCAGCGTCCTTGGGACACCTCAATCAAATATAGCTTACCCTGCAACTTATCATACGCACCCCCTCACATTAGTCCACAAAAGCCAGTCCTCACCATCTTCTTCCTTGTTCCCTGCTTACCAGAGAGTTACCATGGCACTCCACATACCTCGACTGTTTTTCATGTGCTTGGCCTGAGCACCACACGCATCATGTATGTACCTTGACCCTTTTTCGTCCTGATCATCCACCCAGTGTTGGAGGGTCTTGCTACATTCATGCCGTTGCTCCCAGGATACTGACTGATAGCCGCCCAGAGCTTAATTTGATCAATGCCGCAGCAGATTACGTAGATGCTCTACTGGGGACATCAAAACATCCCTTCTCATTTTGGCCCACCAGAGGGCCCGGTGACTTCGTGTTATTTTGGGCAGAGCAGGACTGGCTTCTCACTCTCGGTGGATTGCTGCTTTTATTATGGACTGCAAAGTCTCCTAACTACAGGTCAACCATCCCTGCTCATGGATATTGCCGTATAAGCATCTGTTCTTTACGCCCAGTGGTGTCCACATCCTCCGTACAAACGACAGATGGAGGAGTGCGTAATTGTGGGAATTTGCGTGCTTGGTGAAGAACAACAGACATTGAAGGCATAAAGCTCGTTGGATTATTCTCCGGTTCTACACGGGCACGGAATAACACGCCGTGGACAGGGCTGCTCCCAGAAGAAAAAACAAAAACATGGCCCAAACGAGGTGGTCGCTGAAGATTCGTGCAAACCTTCTCTTTGCGTACATATCCTTACATATATCCCAAGAAAGCTCTTTCTTGCTGAGATCCACACCGGCCAACTTCATATTTGTTCCCCGTCTTTGGCATCTCAATATGAGAGGTTTCGGTTTCCATACCCTTTGAGCCCCCAGTTTAAATATCGACTCGGATCCTGCCACTAATACCACCACCCAGATGAGCTTTTATCAATCAGCTGTTGTTGTACTATCCAAACTCAGCCGGTACCGTGCCCACGAGACAGGGTGCGCGCACGTCGTTTGCAAAGAAAGAAGTCTACAGAAGGAAGCCTTTTGAAGTCCCAACCCCGCTACCAGTTATATTGGGCAGTCCAAAGAATAACCTTATGCCTTTCCGCCTCTTACCAAACTTCCACCCTGGTCGTAGCCACTCGCAGTTCGACCAGAAGAGTACTATTACTGGATGGTTGGGTGTTTCGACAACGTGGGCCTGCCGAGACGCACTAAAAACCGAGTACCACATACAACACGACGAGGTCAATCGTGTGTTCCTTTTGTCTGCTGTAGAGCAGCCCTGCCTGCGGCTACCATTAGCACACCTGCTTTTGTTGCCTGTTGACTTCCCCAATAACCGACTCTCACTTGCAACTCGGGGCCTTACACCAGTCCGAAGACGACTTTGCCCCTACACGTTCGTCCATCTTCGGTGTTGACCCCACGAGGGCAATTCCCTTCAACTCTAGCCGTTTGCCAAAAAGGTGAGGAAGCCGTCCGGAGCTGATTGCTCTGGCGGAACCTATATGCTGCTAACACGCTGGCGGACAATTACAGAGTGGGAGGCTACAGCGTGGACTTTCATGCTGGTCATGGAAGTCATGCCGATAACCTCCAGCAGCCATATTCCTCTACCGGCCAATCGAGCAATTTCCTAAGTCTACACCACTATTCATTCAGCAGCCAACATCAGCAGCCAAGGACGTATCTACATCATCATTGTGGAACAAATCCCAGCACCACGGCTGGCAATACCTCTCCAGAATCCTCACAGGGGCAGTCACCTTCACGACGTGGGCTCCCTGAACGCTCAGAACAACACCAACCACCGAGACCGTACTCACCTACGCCAACAATGCAACTGGACACCTCACACTTGAACGGCAGCCGTCTTGGGCATGTTCACTACGGGTCGGCAACATCGGTGGCTACGCCAATGTACCCTGCCACAACATCTCCCAACCAGGGACATGCGTCATTCGTGCCAAATAGCGCCAAGAGAATACGGAACGATGACTTCGACATGTCCATGACTGGTATATCAACTCTGGGACAATCGAGTCTGGAAACCATGCCGCCCAACTCGATTGGAGCTGCGTACGGACAAGCAGCAGCAGCAGCAGCAGCAGCAGCAGCAGCAGCAGTGACTGCACCTAATATCAACAGCTTGTCTCACCAACCTCACGGCCAACATCTACAACATCACCATCACCATCTACCGGATTCCGCTCACCTGGGAAATTCCATGCGGCGAGAAGATGGTATTGGAGCGCCAAGCATGGTTGGACAAGCCGGCATGCCAGCACCAGCTCCGAGGCCACGCGGGCCAAAGTTGAAGTTCACAGCCGAGGATGACCAGCTTCTGATAGAGCTTAAAGAACAGAAACACCTGACATGGAAACAAATTGCAGACTTCTTCCCGGGCCGCTCCTCGGGGACCCTACAAGTCAGGTACTGCACGAAATTGAAAGCGAAAACTACCCAGTGGACTGATGAAATGGTGAGTTATTCTTCTTTTATCCCCACTTGTAAACAACCGTAAACAATGGCAAGAGGAGTAGCTCGAGTTTTTTGGAGTTGTATGAGCCACTCAAAACAAAAGCCGACCCTTTAAAAATGGCCCTTGTCCTCTATTCTGGGAATATGAACAACACTGGTAATGAAATATGGGCTAAATGTGGTTCTAGGATCATAAACTACGCACAGCGCTTGCGGACTACGAATCGGAGAAATGGCGTATTGTTGCTCATAAGGTTGGGAATGGATTTACGCCGGCTTCTTGTCGCGAGCGCACTATGCAAATGACGGGCGAAGAAGACCCCGATGCTACTTGGCAATCCCTATCACCATGCTCCGCATCGGCCCCGGAAGAGAACGAGACGACGGAACAGCCCCAGATACAGCGGCCGTGGCGTGAATAGAGAGGAAAGGACGTGCTATGCAATGAGCCTTTGCCTTTTTGACCGATGACATGATATTCCTGGAGTTTTGGGAGCTAAAGGCAGCCCCTAGCCATCTAAGGCTGGTTGTTTTCTTTCTCATCAACGTACAACAGCGAGCAATTTTTATCCGCGGAGGCCAATATTGAAAACAATGTACAATGTTTTGCCATCTTTTCCCCACCTTTCTTATGTATCAAAAGCAAAGCTACCGAGGAACGGGCGACCGGTGGATCTTGTCAGGAAGCAAGGGGGAACAGACCCCAAAACCCCCCC
>JFZS01000266.1:0-35008 GCA_000709145.1 Balansia obtecta B249 | reverse complement strand
TAATAAATTTAAACTATATTAATACTACTTTTATAAAGTATTTTTTAGTATATAAAACCTTTTAGTAAGCTTTAAATATTTTATTTAAAAAAAAGTAATAATAAGCTTAAAGCTATATAAAGAATCTTTAAAGTATTCTTAAAGTTCTTTTAAATAGTTTTAAGTTTTTAAGCTTAATAATTTTACTAAAGTTCTTTAGTTATTAGTTTTACTATTAAAAAGTAGTAACTAGCTATTAAAAGGCTATAATTTTATTTACTATTACTTAATTATTTTTATTAGCTAGTATATTAATAGAATTCTAAAAAGCTATTTTTAATAATATTAAGTTATTACTTAAAGTAATATAGTATAGTTTTAAATAAAAGTCTTTAATATATAATAATTAAGGTTAATTTATATAAGTAAAACTATAAAGTAGTTTAAGCTAAGCAATATAATATTAAGTTATAATTATAATTATAACTAATAATTCTATTAAAAACTAACTAAAAGAATAGTTCTAAGGAATAAAGTCTTTTATAATTAAGTACTTATTAATAATAGTAGTAATTAGTAGTGTTACTTACTTCTATTAAGTAGTAATTGCTTTTTCTGCTTACTAGTAGAGTAGTAAGCAGCGATGTGATTAGTTGATCGGTCTTCTTCAGACCGATGTTCTGCCGGGCCGCTGGTTAGGCCGTAACAATATCTGTACCTCTTTAATAGTAGTAGGTTTCCTAGGGTGGATACACTAATTCTAGCTGTTAATAAGCAACCTAATTAGTAGAGAAAAAGTGGGTAATATAGATTTGTAAATCATTCAGGGGTTGTATTGTACATCTTTTTCCGAATTAGCGTAGAAAACAATTCTAAACCGGCAAATTTAAGCCAATGAGAAGATTTATTGTAGAGAAGTACTGGCCCAGGCCCTCACCTCCCGATTATATGACCCGCAGTTTGGCATTCTGCATCACAATGACGTCTAGACTTGCTCTGCTCTGCAGCCGAGAGGATGACAAGAAATAAGCACAGCAGCATCGATGAGACATGTTGCAGGTCTGGGATTATCCAAGATCAGAAACAGGACCCCAATTCTTCCAACTCTTGGAATTATCGACCAGGGAGTTAATTAGATAGCTAGGATGCTGTGCGCCCGCGATGTGCAGTGGTGCACCCCTGTCACGTGGGTGACGGATACAGTAAGCTGGCAGACCAATCAGGACCGGCAGGGCAACACCGTCACTTTTTGAAGTTTTCCGTGCGAACCTCGCCATGAAAAAGTCCCACGAACTTTTGAATACGCATATAGGTACTTTGACTCACCACAGCTATCATGCCTGCTTTGAGGTATTGCCGGGGTAACTGGACACAGAGTGGGTCCCGTGACATGCCTCGTGTCTTGTGGCTGTCACAAGTGGGGAAGAACTCGTCGTGTAATCTATCAGTCGTCATCCCCTTGCCTTCTTCTTTCACGATATTTTTCTCTGACTGGCCGCCAAAGAAAAGTCAACTTGTCATAGCGCCTCCTATCATCAACATGATGTAAATTACTCCTGAGTATTCGTATTTGCGAACTCAGCCGTCTGTGGCGTGAGCCCGTCGAGTCCTCTGGCTTACGAGATGTGGTTTCACCGTGTTTATTCAGCAAAAAACAGACATCGGAAGATGCTCGAATTCATGATAGCACACAACAAACAACTGGGATCCCGATGAAGGATTACCTCAGATCGACCGGCAAACACCATCTTGGTTTTTGCTACCTGCAGCAGGGCGGAGGTAGTCTGTGATACCCCCAACTGAGAAGATGGCTCCTGTTGTTCCGGTGAAATCCATTTTCAGCCTCCGCAGTTGTTTCGACTTTTCTTTTGCGGGCGCAACGACTCCGATAACGAAAGATTTGTAAGGAAATGGGAAATACTCGTGAGTCAACTGATAGACGGTGTTGGCCGTGAGGTGTCAGTGCGTAACAAGTTGAAGCTGAAACTTTAGCCGTTGTCAGGGTTCGGCGATACGAACTTTCATGGAAGTTCAGCTGTGCTTTGACATGACCTCAGTTCCCGTGTTGAGGTACTTCAAGCAGGACCTCCCGCCTAGTTGAAGATGCGGAGACAGCCGCGCAATCACTCAAAGTCGGGACCCGCGTCAAAGGATTCCTGGTTTCCCATAAGCATACTCAAAACTTGACGTACATCGTCTTGTTTCGGAGTTAATCTTGAAGCTTTTGTTACCGCCTACTTCTGTGTCATCAAAGAATTTTGTTTCAAATTACGTCGGCATCATGATCCGTGAACCTCAAATTATTGTGTTCGGTGACTTGTCGGTTTCGTATCATGCCGAATTGCGGAGGAGGCTTTCTGAAAAGAAAAATTATGTCTTGGGCCAGTTGTTTACCCAGTCATATTATGCTTTGAAGTCAGAAATCTCAAAACTGCCACCCAGTCAGAGGGCTGGATTCCCTTCGTCTTCCAATTTGGACGAGCTCTTGACTGCCCAACAGGTGGCAACGACAGCAAGCTTTGCCTTGGATTGCGCCCTCTTCTCCCTCACGCAGTTGTGTTCTTTTATTTCGTGAGTAATAGACACTTATACATACTCTATATGAACCAGTTGCTCATTGTTTTAGATATGCTATCCAATCGAAGGCACCTCATCCTGCACCGCACTCTTCTTGCCTGGCTGGCAGGTGTATGGGCTCGTTGGCCGCCGTTGCAGTCAGTTGCAGTGAGGACATATACGACTTAGTCTCTATAAGTCCAGAAATTGTCGCGCTAGCTTTTCGGCTTGGTAACCTCGTGGAATCCCGAACGAGATCCGTTTCCCTAACCTCCGGCAAAGGAGCATCATATTCTTCAGTCCTTGCCGGTATCGACGGAGTTACTGCATCTCAGCTTCTCAATGCTTTTTCTGAAGAAAAAGGGATACCACCGCCTAGTAGAGCTTATGTTAGTGCCATTGGACCCAACACTATTACCATCTCGGGTCCCCCTACGCATGTAAAGGACTTTTTATCTCAGCACAATGACCTCAAATCAGCGAACATACAGGTCAATGGCCTGTTTCATTCGTCGACTCTATATGTCCCTGGTGACGTGAAATTTCTTCTGGAGTCCTGCACCTCAAGTTTGAGAGGCAGGATTGCTCGCTTGCCTGTCATTGCCAATGGCAGTGAGAGCTTACGGCTTGAAGCAAGTACAGAGACCTGTGCCCACCTTCTTGACATAGCCATCTCGGACATTCTACTTCACCAGATAAGATTGGATCTTGCGGCTGAGGAAGTAGTCCGGTTCGCCAAGAAGATGAGTTGTGCTCAAGTACAGCTTGTGAAATTTGTGTCAGGAAGTGTTGAGGACTTGTCCTCCGCTCTTCGAGCGAACACGTTTGAAGTTGTCCATATCAGTTCTGACAAGGAGCAATTCAACGGCTACAAAGTTGACACAGAAAAGCTGCCAGCCAGATCTAAGATTGCCGTAATTGGGTTTTCGGGCAGATTTCCTGAAGCAGATGATATTGAAGAATTCTGGGACCTACTCGCTGCTGGTCTTGACGTGCACAAAGAAATCCCTAAAGACCGATTCGACCCTCAACTATACTATGATCCAACTTGCAAAAGGAAAAACACAAGCGGCGTCACAAAGGGCTGTTTTGTTCGAAATCCGGATCTTTTCGATGCTAGGTTCTTCAGCATGTCGCCTAGGGAAGCCGCTCAGGCCGATCCTGCCCAAAGGCTAGCTCTGATGACAGCATACGAAGCAATGGAGATGGCTGGGTTTGTTCCAGACTCAACACCGTCCACCCAAAGGAGCAGGGTGGGCGTATTCTATGGCACGGCAAGTGATGACTATCGTGAGATAAATGCTGCCCAGGACGTTGACACATATTTTATTCCTGGTGGAAGTCGCGCGTTTCTACCAGCGCGGATAAACTATCACTTTCGCTTCAGTGGACCGTCATTCGACGTTGATACGGCATGTTCTTCGGGTCTCGCTGCGGTTCATATCGCATGCAACGCTCTGTGGGCTGAGGATTGCGACGTTGCCATAGCTGGGGGAACAAACATCCTCACCAATCCTGACAACTGGGCTGGGTTGGATCGAGCGCACTTCTTGTCACGTACGGGCAACTGCAACACATTTGACGATGCTGCAGACGGTTATTGTAGAGCAGATACCGTTGCCACAGTGCTCTTGAAGAGGCTGGAAGACGCGTTTCTAGACGACGACCCCATCTATGGTATTATCTCGGGAGCTTACACCAATCATTCTGCAGAAGCCGTGTCCATGACACGGCCACACTCGGGTGCTCAGAGAGATATATGCACGCGAGTTCTCAGCTCTGCCAATGTTGAACCATCTGAAGTGAGTTACGTTGAGATGCATGGAACGGGGACTCAGCACGGTGATGCCACCGAGATGGACTCTGTCTTGAGTGTCTTTGCGCCCGATATCTCGACACGGAAAAGTCCCCTCTACTTAGGGTCTGTGAAGGCAAATGTAGGACATTCTGAATCAGCTGCGGGGATATCCTCTCTCATTAAAGTCCTTCTCATGATGCAAAAGGACTCCATACCCCGTCATGTCGGCATTAAGACAGTGATCAACAGAAACTTTCCCAAAGATCTCGAACAGCGCAATGTCCATATCGCGATGAAAAATAGATCATGGCCAAGGCCCGATCCTAAAGTCATCCCACAAGGGAGGAAAGTCTTCATCAATAACTTCGGTGCAGCTGGCGGCAACTCTTCAATCTTACTTGAAGACGGTCCCATACAAGCAATGCTGGAGCCCGCTGTTTCGACATGGCCGGTACATATTGTCTCAGTCTCTGCCAAGTCCCAGAAGTCTCTCAAGGACAATCTTCAAGCGCTGGCAGAATATCTTGAACGTCACCCTGACGTCTCTCTCGAGGCGGTGTCATTTACCACAACGGCTCGTCGCGTCCATTATGCTTATCGCACAGCTGTCTTTGGGACATCGAATCATGAAGTTCGCAATAATCTTCAAGCCATGGTGGCCCAGGGAAAATATTCTTCAACCATTTGTGACGGACCCCCTGTCGGATTTTGCTTTACTGGTCAAGGCTCTCAATACCTTGGCATGGGCAAGAAGCTGCTTGCTCTTCCGCGTTTTGACTCACTTTTACTGGGACTAGATGAGATCATTCGCTTGCAAGGATTTCCGTCAATTTACGACATTGTGAGTGGCAAAGTCGACACCCCCATAGAGGATCTCAGTCCCGTACAAGTGCAGCTGGGGATAACCTGCTTGCAAATGGCTCTGGGAAAATTCTGGATGGCCCTCGGGGTTAGGCCACAGATCGTCGTTGGTCATAGTCTGGGTGAATATGCAGCTTTGAACATCTCCGGCATGCTCACGGATACTGATACGATCCATCTTGTGGGAACAAGAGCACGCTTAATTGAGAAGTCCTGTTCAATGGGGACTCATTCTATGCTGGCGGTCAAGGCTCCCGCTTCGGAAACTTCCTCAATGCGTTCATCATCTCATCTCGATCTTGATATAGCTTGCATCAATGGACCAGAAGAAACTGTGGTTGCTGGCCCAACTGTCAAGATCGAGGCTTTCAAAGATGACCTGAAATTGAGATCCATCAAGTTCACGGAGCTCAAGGTTCAATTCGCATTTCATTCCGCGCAGGTTGAGCCCATTCTAGAGGCCTTTCGACAAACTTGCGACGCTGTAGCAATGCATGAACCCAGAGTCCCAGTCATATCCCCTCTCCTGGGCAAAGTTATAGCTAGCGTTGCAGACATGGGCCCTGCAGGCCAGTATCTAGGCCGTCATTGTCGAGAGACGGTCAATTTTTATCAGAGTCTGGTGTCTGCCAGGGACTCAGGTGCTGTACCGAAAGAAACGATCTGGGTAGAAGTTGGACCGCACCCGATCTGTAGCAACATGGTACGCTCAGCACTGGGGTCCTCCACGCAGACAGTTCCAAGTCTTCGTCGCGGAGAAGATGATTGCAAGGTGTTTACTCCAGCTCTAGCAAAACTATACAACAGTGGGATTTCTATCAATTGGGGAGAATACCACAGCGGTTGGGGGCAGAACAAGCACGTTCTTCTCTTGCCCGCGTATCGGTGGGAACTAAAAAGCCATTGGATCCCGTATAAATACGACTGGAGTTTGACGAAAGGTGACTTACCAGCTCTGCCGGAGCAGTCAGCGCTGCTTCCAGTCGAAGCAATGACGGAAAAGCGTATACTCACAACGTCAGTGCAGCACATCACTGCCGAGAGTTACGGAGCTACAGAATCATCCATTGCAGCAGTCACAGATGCCCAGCACCCCGACTTCAGAGAAGTGCTTCTGGGGCACAGGGTCAACGGCCAGCCAGTATGCTCTTCAGCTGTATACGCAGACATGGCCTTTACACTCTTCTCAAGGCTGCTTGAGAAGTCGCCGGTCTCCTTTAACAAGTCTGACATTGGTATTGAGGTCCGTGACATGGTAGCCGACAAGTCTCTCATCCTCAGCGATGATCCGTCGCCACAGCTCCTGGAGATGGAAGCCAGCGTCAATTGGTCTACCAGACAGGCATCGTTCATCATGATGAGCGCTTCGGCAAAGGAATCAAAATCCGCAGCAAGCCATGCGAAATGTTGTGGATACTTTTCAGAGAAGAGCCGCTGGAAGTCGGAATGGAGGCGACGTGACTTTCTTATTAAGCCGAGAATCGAGGAACTTCGCAAAGCTGTCCATGATGACTCCGGATCGGCGCATATGATCAAAACAGGGATGTTTTATAAGCTATTTAGTAGCCTTGTGGACTACTACGCTTCGTTCAAGGGTTGTCGTGAGCTCGTCATGCGCTCGGCAGATCTGGAGTCTACCGCCAAGGTCAGGTTTAATACGCCACCTGGGACAGATGACAAGTGGAAGCTCCCTCCATATTGGCTGGATAGCCTGGGTCAAATTACTGGATTTACTATGAACGCCAACGATGAGGTCGACTCAAAGAATGTAGTGTACATTAACCACGGGTGGGAGAACATGAAGATTGTTGGACCCCTGACTGCGGATGTTACCTACAATACCTATGTCAGGATGCAACCCAAGGATGCGAAGTCGCACTGTGGGGATGTCTACATTTTAGATCCTGACATGAAAGAAATCATCGCCATCTACGAGGGTGTCACGTTCTCTGCTGTTCAAAGAAAAGTTCTTGATATGGTCCTTCCGAGGCCAGGTGGGCAAGTGGCGCATACAGCAGCGCCACAGCGTGCTGTTGCTCCAGTCAGCCAAGCGCCTGTTTTAGATAAAAAAGAGCCACGAGATCTGCCGACTCTGGTAGAATCGCAGAAGAAGGTCTCTCCGGCGGATGACTTGAAGCGCATCCTGGCGGAGGAAGTAGGAGCTGCCATCACTGATGTCCAAGACGACTCGGAGCTCGCCCCCTTGGGCGTGGATTCATTGCTGGCTCTCACAATTTCCGATCGCATGCTTCAAGAGCTTGGCATGCGCGTTGAGTCAAGCACTTTCATGACCTGTGTCACGGTCGCGGAACTCATCCAATCCATAGTGGGATCATCCACTCCATCATCCGAGGAGTCTTGTCCGGCCACTCCTTCAAGCTCTACGCGCCAGGAGTCTATTCTTGGAAATTCTGATCTGCCTGAGAAGACAGATGCTGCATTGACTTTGGTGCAGGTTGGGTCGGACCAGTCTTCTGAGATATTGCAATCCAACGATGAGCAGACACAAGCTTTGACGCATTGTAAGTCCGAGTCAAGAATTTACTTAATTCATGGTAATAGTTAATTGGTGCGCCTACTAATTTTGTTCATTATCTATTTTTAGTTAACGTGCCGACTCTCAAAACAAGTCCTGCTCAGGGACCACTTGAAGTACCACCCGCTACTTCCGTGCTGCTGCAAGGCAATCCTCGAACTTGTTCTAGAAAACTCTGGCTATTTCCAGATGGTTCGGGATCTGCGGTTTCATACATGACTCTTCCAAACATCAATGCCGAGAAAGTCGCTGTGTATGGCCTCAACAGCCCCTTTATCAAGCACACCGATGACAACAAGGCATGGCAATTCAGTCATATTACAGCAGCTTATCTTGCGGAGGTGCGCCGCCGCCAGCCCACCGGGCCTTATACGGTAGGAGGATGGTCTGCCGGTGGTCTCTGTGCATATACAGTGGCTCAGATACTTGTTGCCGAGGGAGAAGATGTAGATGCACTGATTCTGATAGACAGCCCCAATCCCATCGGGCTCAAAGAACTTCCATCACGGCTCTATAATGAGCTGGCATTGCTCGGAATGTTTGGAACCCAGCCTGGTCAAAAGTTACCAGAATGGCTAGCTCCTCACATCAAACTGTTTGCTGGCATTTTGAACTCGTTTAAGCCGGATCCTTGGACGCTGGAAAAGCCTCTTCCGACGTGGGCGCTTTGGGCTAGAAATGGCGCGGACGAGGGTAACTTGATCGAGAGATTGCCCAGCGACCCGGAGAACATGCTTTGGCTGCTCAACAGACGACAGCAGTCGAGCCTGAGTTGCAACGGCTGGGATGGACTGCTTGGTCAGGAGAACATCAAAGCTTATGTGGTTGAGGGAGCGCATCACTTTACTATGCTGAGGCACCCAGCGGGCCAGCAAGTAAGCGACTGCATCAGGGAGATATTGGAATCAAGTGGAGAGGGACTCTAGATTGCAGCTTTGCTCGCCTTCGGCTTTTGAGGGCTTTTCATAAGGTGTCACGTTACTTAAATTCGTCAAAAATCCCTTAGCAAAAATATTCAATTTCACTGTCTACCGAGAGCATCGGGACCAAGACTCTACTCAGTGAAACGATTATGCCGATGCCCTGGGTGTAAGTCATAGGGCGCTACCTGCATAGTGGTAATCCAGTACAATACCATTTGTCCTCGACATAACTTCCAGCTAGTGGCTGTGGATGGTTTTGAGCAGTGCAGTGATGCGCGCTTATGAACCCATGTTCAGGATCGCAAGATGTTTTCGTTGCTGTCGTAGCGGGGCAACACAGGTGCGATTATGAATTATGACGAAGTGGCCTGTATTATCGAGACTCGAAATACGAGACACATGTGTTGAAACTAGTACTTTGATATAAATTAATGTTCGTCGATATTGCACTGGTGGTGATTGCAAGAAGCGCTTCATCTGGCCAATGGGATGATGTCCAGTTCAGCTCCGCATGGGAGTCGCGAAGTGAATCGGCCATCAAGGCGACAAATCAAGCTGCTGTGCTACGCCTCTCGCAAGTCTGGCGGCAATGACAACGGGTTTATCTTGGCAGCCACATAGTGCACAGTCATGCTCGCCACGGTCCTTCAGTCAAGAGTGCGGCATCAGGTTCATGTCAGCCACGATGTCTGTCTGCCAAAGATGAACAAAGGAACAGCCAGGACCTCAAACCCTTGAAGTGACTGACATGATTCACGCCGTCCAAACTCGACTGCCACATCAAGTCGCGTATACCCATGCGCAGCCACACGATGTGCTGCGAACAATTCCTAGATTTGGCGCAGCGCATGAGGCGGCGTGACCTAGGTAGGAATCGAGCCTTACCATCTAGAGGGCATGGCTTAGCGCACGACCTAGAACGTATTCGTGTCGCGCCCGCCCGCAGAAATTATGTGGTGCAGGGACAGAGACCGAGAGGAGATCAACAGGCATACCGACGAATGTCGCGCCGGCCGCTGCATTCTAGCCAGCCTGCCAGGGACATGGAGACCTGGGTTGAGACCTGGGTTCTCGGAAGACGCAGGATCCGGACTGGATTGTGAATTGGTGTGTGTCTGGATGCTTGCTAACAGATGGCTTGTGATTGGCCAATGGCTGTCCAGACTAATCTTGTCTGTCTCGGTTGATGTGGGGAAGCAGATCAGACTACGAATCTCTAGATCTCGCATCGGGGTGCCTGCAAGATGGGAACGAGGACAGCATTGGAATGGGGAATTCCAATTAGAATCTTGCTTTCATCCCGGTAGAATCATTGAGCCTATGGACGATACCATGGCCAGCCGAAAGTTCGTCCTGCAGGGCTCGTACATGGGCCATTCGAGCTGTCTGCACCCGCCCACACGAGGCAGAAACAAAAGAAATAGATCGCCCATCTATCCGTTTCCGCAATCAAACGATGCCATCTATGGCAATATAGTAATATAGCCCATGTGAGTGGAGAAGGTCAGTTAGAGCGGCACGTCTGTTGCCATCACACCAGCACCCCATGCCACTGACGCAGTCTTTGATATCTGTCTCCGAGCAAGGCCGCTACTTGCCATGGGCTCGAAACTGACTTTGGCATAGGCAACTTCCCGCGGGAAGTGCCGCCGCCAGAAGCGCACACAGCATGCAGATGGAATAAGCTCGAGTACGGGGTTAAGCTGCTGAGCAACAAGGACAGTTCCTTGCCGTCTTAGACATCATCTCACCTGTCACTGTGCCTCCGCTTCTTCGAATCATCGTGGATATTACGATATTACTTGCTCGGACTGGCTCGTTGCCGAATCGGGCTGCCGCCACGGAACGCCGCTGAGACGGCTTGCTCCTGTCATCGTGGCGATTCGCCTCATGCGCTGGCACAGGATACAGATGCTTTGTCTTTTACCGTGGGAGCATAGCATGGTCATGAACTGACTTGCGTCATGTCCGAACCTAGCTGCCCCGACTGCCAGTTTTGTTCGGCATAGTCCCAACAGCTTCAAACTTAACGAATGTACCACATACCAGGCCCGTGCCATCTCAACAGCACGGAAGCATGTCTCGAAAACTTGCGCCAAGTCTCCCGGTTGTAATCCCCCCAAGGCAAAGATAGGCAACTAGCTCAGTTATGCTCTCGTCTCAAGACCTCTCGCTCACCCCCCGACCAAAAATTTCTCTCTCACCCCAATCTCAGACTCGGAGCTTCATCCATCCGTAGCTCGATTACCGTCCAAGACAAAGTAAAAGGGGCAAATCGGCCGGTCTGCTCTTGTGAATAAGTTTTGATCTCTTGCCCCTCTTCACCAGTTCCGAACTCTTTGCTCTCTTGTCTCTTGCGATCAGCGTTGCCACAAACCGAGGAGGATCGATTATACCTGGACCTTCAATCACCATCTCTCTTCCCAAAAAGCCGTCTTTTCCTCCAACTAGCAGTACTTCTTTCCGGCCTTGCACTTCCGGATTCCTTCATCATGCGTCTCAGCATCGTCGTCTTGGCGGCCGCTGCCAGCACCGCTGTCCATGCTCAGCGTCCCAAGGATGAGCCCGTCTGCGACTACTACGTCAAGGCTCTGTTGAAGAACAACACCGCCGAGAACCAGGCTACCTTGTTGACATTGCTCGTCAACACCGTCGTCATCGGAAACTGTAAGTCCGCTTCAAGTCTCGGCTCTGTCTTGGAGCAAAGCGCTGTCCATCCCCTGAAAGCTCGACTAACCTTGCGTGATCAAGACACCACGCCCAATGTCGGCGTCAAGGTTCCCGGTATCCTGGCACCCGGGGTAGTCGACGGCAAACAGGTCAACCTGGCACCCTACTTCACCGGCGCTCTTGCCTCCACCAACACTGGCGGAAAATCTGGAGCCTCCGTCAACTTCCTCGATGGCGGTGGTGCTGAGCCCCTTAAGAACAACAAGCCTGCCAATGACAAGAGCAGCAAGCAATAGTGAGTTCCCTCATCCCACTTTCGAGTACCCAAATGACTGACAAGTCTTCCAGCTTCCTTCTCACCCACTTGTACCAGTTCTTTGGCTCCCTGCTCGGTTGCTCCATGCAGGGCATGCCAGGCTTCGATGCCTACGGTGGCCATGCCTCCATGTACCAGGTATGTGGTTTTGCAATTGCAGAGCGAAGAATAGGCTTCTTTCATTCTCCCACACGGTTTCTCGCTCTAACAGACACGCGTATGTAGGTCCACAAGTTCATGGGTCTGGGAAAGCCTGAAATGGACTACTTCATCGGCCAGGTTGGCCTTGCAGCCGCCTCATTCGGAGTCGCCAAGGATGACATCACCACTGTGGCCAACGCCCTCAACATGCTCTTTAACCAGGCATGCAGCCCCCCTGCCACCGTCATCAAGTCCCAGGGTCCGCAACTCCAAGCTATCTGCATCGACCAGGCCACATGTCCCAAGGCCCAGAACGCCCAGTGCGACAAGTACGCTGCTGCTAATAAGCCTCAAAATGGCACCGTGACTGCTTTTGGCACCGCCAAGCCCACTGGCGCCAACGGCATGCCCGCGGGAACCACTACTTCTGTTCCTACCGCCGCCGCCGCCGCCGCTGCCAATGCATACAGTTTCGCTGCCGTCATCGCCGGCCTGGCTGCTTTCCTGCTCTAAGTTGTTAGTAGGGTGTGACTAGGAGCGAAGTGAGTGGAGGACTCGACAAGTCCCGCTGCAAAGAACAGAAGGGCAGTTAGTCTTTCCGATCCTGTTAGGAACAGGATCGGTGGTCGGAAATCTACCGCGTTGGATATATCGTGGTAGAGTGTAATGTAATGTATCAGACATGCATGACCCTGTAATGAGACTATAATCTTTGTTTGTTTTTGAGGAGCATACTAAGCGATAAATATGGATACAACTTGCCTTCCGTACATTGACATTCTGCCTTGCACAACATGTTAACGACGTAACGTCTGCGCCCGGTCGGGGGAAATACATACTGGAAGAATATAGCCTCGAGCCCGTGAAGTCACGCGCCAAGTTGGATCAAGAAGTGCAGAGAGTCCGGGGCTCGATATGACATGCTTCACTTCTCCTTGCACCTCTACCCGTCACCTTCTCCCACGGCCACCGCTACTACCAGGCATACCTGGCATACCCGGCATACCACCGCCCATACCCATCTGCCTCATCATAGCTTGCATATCCATACCGCCACCTCCACCTAGCATCTTCATCAGCGAGCCCATGTCAGGCATTCCACTAGCTGCTCCCGCTCCTCCCATACTTTGCAGCCTCTTCTGCATCGCTGCCATTTGCTGGGCCTTGTTTCCTCCAGACATAACCTGCTGTGCGCGTTGCATATTTTTCATATTGCCTCCCATCTTCTTCGCCATGCCTGCCATCATTCGTTGTTGTGTGAGTAAATCCTCAACTTCTCGAACTGATGTGCCAGATCCGCGAGCTATCCTCGTCATCCGTGTCGGCTGCTCGACAAAAATTTTGCCATCCGAGTCAAGCTCCTTGTCTGTCATGGAGTCACAAATATATATCATGCGCTTGAGTTTGGCGCTTCCATCTTCGTCATCCATGCCCTGCATTATATTGCTCATTCCAGGAATCATGCCGGCCATTTTCGATAAAGGTCCTATCTTCATAATATTCGAAAGCTGATCACGCAGATCGCGAACAGTAAAAATACCCTCTTGAATGTGCTTCATTGTGTCTTTTTGATTAAGATTCAGGCTTTGGACATGCTCAACCAATCCTGCCATATCTCCCATGCCTAATAATTTCTGCACAAATTGCTGAGGCGCGAATCGTTCAAGATCTAGCATGTGTTCACCAGTACCAATGAACACAATGGGCGTATGCGTTGCAGCAACCGCAGAGATAGCACCACCACCATGGGCATGTCCATCAGTTTTGGTGATAATAATGGCTCCAAAATCGGCCGCTTCTTTGAAAGCCTTAGCTTGTGACTCAGCCTGCTGGCCAATCGAAGCATCCAATACCATGATTGTCTCATCGGGACGAATGGCTGTTTGGATATCAATCATCTCCTGGAATAAAGCTGATTCTTGTCGATGTCGGCCGGAGGTATCGACGATAATGACGTCAAATTTCTCCTTCTTGAATTGTTCCACGCCTGCTCGTGCCACAGCGGAAGGGTCCGTCTCCGTTAATGAACCATAGTATGGGATCTTGGCTTTTGTCGCATTCTGCTTCAGCTGGTCGAAGGCACCCGCACGAAACGTATCGGCGCATACGAGACACGCCTTGAAGCCCCTTGTTTGATAGTGTCTAGCTAACTTTGTGCATGTGGTTGTTTTGCCTGCACCCTGAAGACCAACGAACATGATTACGTTAGGTTTCCCTTTTTTGGGCTTGAACGGTTCGGCATGAGGGTCGACTAATCGAACGAGTTCGTCAAAGACCGCTTTCTGGATCAGTCGCTTTTTGTTGACAGTCGCGGGAAGTTCTTTGAAGCTAACAGTGCTCTTAATGGATTTCCGTAGCTGCAATACCAGTTTGACGTTGACGTCAGCTTCAAGGAGAGCAGCGCAGATCTCTTTCAGCATATTATCAAATGCCTAGCAGCGCGGATTGATTAGCAAGGTCTGCCTCGCGCCCAAGGTCTGATAATCTCACGTTTGTGGTCGCTCACCTTCTCGTCGAGATTTTGGTCTCTAGTGAGGTTGGTAACCGCCGCATTGATGCGGCGGCCAAGATCTTGAAGAACCATAAAGAAGGAAGTCGTCAAGCCCTCTTGATAAAAGTAGCTATTGTCGGCCAAGTGAAAATTGTACGGTAGCAAGCCGTCACTTTTGCCGCTTGTATCCGTGACTTTACGTTCTTGTTGAAGACAGGCGGGGCAGTTCTCGGCGGGCTGGTCGGGAGCCGCATTAAGTTTTTTTCCGTTCTCACTGGGGTTTGAAGTTTGACGGAGACGAAAACCTCTTCTACCTCGCTCGCGTCATTAACTGTGCCGCATCCCATACAGATCATAAACTTTCAACTATAAAGCGTAACCCTACTACCTCCGAGAGGGCTACTCTACTAAAAGTCATTTGAGGTTACCCCCTTGTACCAGACAGAAAAAGCGGGTCTGCGAAGAAGTGTAGTCTTACAGACTCTAAAGAGATATTTTTAGTTTCTACCTTTAAGGGCAGCCTGCCTAACTAGGTCTAGTAAAAGAGGGGTAAAAGTGGGCGGTGGCAAAGTTCTCCGGAACTAATCTTCATGCTCGAGTAGTAGTAAATACTCCGAAATATAATACGTCTGGGTTTTCCTCTTATAATGTCTTACCAGTGAAATTAAACAACCTAGAGATCACCTAGAGACCGATCAGATTAAGCGCAAGTCAAGGCCGTCGGTAAAGAAGCACAGAACACCGCCGTTCTGTTATAATCTGAGATCCACAATGACAGCAGGCTTCAAATACGACACTAACAGCTCGCAATCTTGGGAGAAGAGTGCAGCTAGGAAGCGACAGGCCTTGCTTGAATCTATTCCTGACGAATGGCGAGTTCCTACTCACCTTCTTCCCGAAAACACTGAAGACGACGTCACGACATGGCCCGACAAATGCGGGTGGTTTACATTTGAAGAGCTTGTCATCACAAATCTTAATGCAAGCGAGTTGATAGTCAAAATGGCTAGCCAGGAGCTTTCCTCAGAACAAGTGACGAGAGCTTTCTGCAAAAGGGCAGCAGCTGCGCATCAGTTGGTACGCTGCCATCGTGATATCTTCTTATTTGCCTGCCGTTTGTAATAAATGTGTTAATACAGACCAACTGCCTATCTGAAACGTGTTTCGACCGTGCGCTGACGATGGCAAAATCCCGAGATACTTACTTTAAGCAGACTGGCAACACTGTCGGGCCTTTACATGGTCTTCCAATTTCACTTAAAGATAACTTTAACCTGCAGGGCTTAGATGCTACGATAGGTTTCGTTTCTCATATCGGTGATCCAGCTAAATCAGATTCTGCAATAGCCAAGTTGTTAGAGAAAGCTGGTGCAGTGTTTTACGTGAAGACGAATACACCTACAGCGATGATGATTCCTGAAAGTGTGAACAACATTTACGGCCGAACGGTCAATCCACGTAACAGAAAGACTACGAGTGGTGGAAGCTCTGGTGGCGAGTCTGCACTCCTCGTCATGAAAGGAAGTCCATTAGGCGTTGGGTCAGATATTGGGGGTTCCCTAAGAATTCCCGCCGCCTGCACTGGCATTTTTTCTCTAAAGCCATCAGTTGGTCGATTCCCCGTCAGAGACACTCGTTCCGGAATGCCCGGGCAAGAGGCTGTTCAGTCAGTTAACGGCCCAATGGCACGGACATTGGACGATATCATTATGTACACGAGAAATGTGGTCACTGCTCAGCCATGGATACTGGATCCACGATGCCTACCCATACCGTGGAGAGAAGTACGCTTGCCAACGCATCTGAAGATTGGTGTTATGTGGCACGATAACATGGTCCGCCCAACACCACCAATTACACGTGCACTGCATGCTGTTGTTGAAAAACTTAGGGCGGCAGGGCACATAGTGGTAGAATGGGATCCAATTGACCAGAAGGAAGGTTTACTCCTGTTGGGGCGTATGTTCGTCGCAGATGGTGGCACAGCTATAAGAAAAGAAGTGGAACGAACAGGTGAACCATGGCGGCCCGAGATGGAACTGTACCGTACGTCAAAGGAGTTATCAACTTACGAGATGTGGAATTTGCATTTAGAGAGGGTAAACTATCAGAACAGGTATCTAGACAGATGGAACAAAGCTGGCATTGACGCAGTTCTTTGCCCTACCATCCCATTCAACACCGTTAAAAATGGTCGTTTCAAACATGGTGAGTTTGCGCTCTATCCAGGAAACTGTTCCAAAGTTTCATTTACTAAATTTTTATTGAAGTTGCTAACTGCCGCAGTTGGATATACTGGAGTGTTTAATGTTTTGGACTATTCATGTCTTTCGTTTCCAACAGGCTTCACGGTTGACAAGGCACTTGATCAGGTAGGACAGCTATATGAACCTTTAGGGGATGACTGCAAAGCAATTAATACCGACTGTGAGTCAGCAACACTCTAAACTGCGATTATAGAAATTGTGATTCTAAAAGTGAATGATAGACGATGCGACCACTATGCATGGCTTGCCCATAAGCTTGCAGCTTGTCGCAAGACGATTGGAGGAAGAAAAGGTCCTTGCGATTGGGGAAAGACTGCTAGAAGCTGTCTCTCTTTGAGCCAGGCTATGGTTTCCATATTTACACTAGCATCACACCGACACCAGCTTGATATGCTGGCGGGATAGGCTTTGATCGCGTTGTGAGCATTAATTCGCTGTCGGGCAATGGTGATAAATATTCACGAAACCACGCAATCTATTATGTATACCAGATTGTAAAGAAGCAGGACAGGCATGTTTAAGCAAGTTTCAAAACATGTACTTCTGCTACCTATAGCTAATTCGCGGTGATGAATCCCGCAAAACTAACGCACTTGATTATATTAAATTTTTCCTCATTCCTGAGCATTTCCTCGTTTAATACTTCGATTTCAACCAGCGAATAGACGCAGCCCTCTCTTCGGCAGTACAAGGAAGAGCTGCAGGGCAACCATAGTTGATGGAACATGTTTTTTAAGCCATTAGAGAGATGTTAAAACATTGCTGCAGGACAGACAGTCAAATGGCTAGGCCTAAATTAATTCCTGTTTATTAGGCCTCTGTCTGTCTAGATAGACATCTTTTTCAGAATGACACTAAGTCCTGTTGAAGCTTTATAAAGTTCATGTGCGTCCATCCACGTACCAAAAACCACGATCATGCGTTTGCTCATGTGCAAATTAAGGTCATGCACTTATGAGGCTGACATAACGGGAGGAGCTATGTAGGGAGCTGGCCTGCGGAGAATCTCGTGCCACTATGAAGCTGCTATCATAAGACGACAGCAGCTCGTCTGTTGTGCGAAGGCATCTGCTATACTCCGTAAGTGCAGAAACGAATGAGTACGACGGCATTAAGAAGTAATCCTAGATAACGAACAGTGACAGAGCGCGACGCAAGTATAAATGTAACAATATCAGATTATATTATGTAGGCAATTGCCTTCTTCAAAACGCCCTTGGGCCAGTTTCTCCAGTCCTAGAGAAGACAATAGTTCCCGGTCCTGACGCTAGAGCGGTCATGATATGAATACACTAGTCAATATGTTACCATTGTCCGTCGACTGCTCGCGTGCAGTAGCAGAAACGGCAGACGACTGAGTAAGCGCTGAATTTAAAACATTTAAAAACAATAAGGGAACGCATTTTACAACGTTTCGCTATGCTCGCCACCTCCTCCTCACCTTGAGGCTGCGAACTCTCCATTTCTTCGCTTTTGTTGGCGTATCTTCAAGCTCTGTAGCCGACTCAGTCTCTACCATGACAGGGCCACTGTCGTTGCTACTGCCACCAGTGCTGCTTGAGCTTGTCCCAGTAACATCGCTAGTGATCGTGCGTCCGAGAATCACGCCCAGGCTACGACTGGTTCCCTGCCCAGCTTGGCTTTGCATCAGCTCAGTCAGATCTTGGCCTACACGACGGGCATAGGCAAAAGTGTAGAACAAACTGCCGTCTACCAATTCGTTTGCGGTAACTGGGAGAGGAATGATGGACAGAACAGGAACATCCGCAAGTGTATACCCTGACAGAGGTGATAGTTTCCGCGCACCTGTGTCAGTGTCGTGCTCAGCATTGGTGTCCACTGTGCTCAAATTGCCAGGAGGAGCAGCGGCTGAATTTCGAGCTGCCGCAGCTGTGCCAGGATACGGCATGAGGCGCGGCAGCAACCAAAAATACGGGGGTCGGGCAGGTGGGCTGTAAAGTGATAATGTTTCGCGACCAATAAGCTCGTAATCAAAGACATCGTCAAGTCGTCGCATCCGACCCGTCAAGTTGGCGTTAGCCGACAGTAACCTTGTCATCCGTCGCTCTAGGCCCAATCTGCTATTTCGGGCGTCTGATTCTCCAGGGCTGGTATAGCAGTGTTAGTCAAATAGAACACTTGATTTTTTTTTTTTTGGTGGCTCCATATCTTCTCTAGCTTGCCCCAGTGTCTGCTCCATATAGCTTGCTTGGCATCTGCACTGGGCCTAGGCATCGAAGATTGCCAAGAAAGTGATCAATCCCGTTATGGAAACTCATGAGCAAAGTATTCTTTAAAAAAGAACGTACCATTTCAGAATCGTCATCATCATATTCATTGACAAGTTGTGCCATCGAATACGCGTGCACAGTCCCTCTACACTCCCTTTTAAAGATGTTGCGGTTTCAGAATCCAGGCATGTGTCCTCGGATGGTGGTGTGGCCAGACCCTGCTTCCTCTGGCTGAACGTGTCACAGATGGCTTGCAATTCGGACACAGCGAGGACCGTGTCTGTCAAGGTTGCGATAACGTAGTCTGCCTCAATCCACGTTCCGCGCTCGGGATAGGGAAGTTGTGCTGCTTCTAGCAGTGAGAATGTTTTGAACAAGACATGGACTGTTGACCGACATTGTTTGATCTCTTGGAGGGCTTGAATAAGAGTCGTATTGTTCTTTTTTTGTGGCGTATTAAGATCCCACAAAGTGTCAATTATCTTGCCTCCAACGGCTAACAAGCCGATGATGGCTGTTGTTACCGAAAGCTTTTCCTCGACCGCCTGTGAAGGAGATACCATGCTCGTGGTCACGGGAGTGGTTGGTTGTTGATCTCTCGTGCCCCTCTGCTTAGTCTCGACACCAGTTGATGCGATTATGAAGCCAGTATTCTTTAATGTTGCAAAGAGGCGAAGCGATGGATAACGCGGCTCCACTGCACGGGTATTTCCGTCTTGAAGCCGCAGCACCTTGCAGAAATTGGGAGGTTGATGCGGCCGACGTGGTGGACAGTGCTGGTGCTGTTCGACGACGGCTCAGGTCGGCGGCAAGCGGTCGCGCTGGTGCCGTTGGTGGCAATGAAACAGAACTTGGCTCGGCGGTTTGGATTTCAAGACGGGCAATGTCGCCGTGCCTTCTGTCATATGCACTGACGCTTGGTAGGACGCGTGAGAGGACCTGGAGCTGCTTGAGCTGCTGCTTGAGCTGCTTGAGGGACAGGCTTGGCGAGGCTGCAGCAGCAGGTGCTATGACGACAGAAAGTGGTGAGGCTCTGCGCAAGACAAGGCTCACAAAAGTCGAAGCTGCAAGAGTGAAGATACAGGGGTAAAGTAGTCGAAAGCATTTCGAAAAACCGAGGGCACAAATAGATTCAAAGGGGATTGAGACAACGTCTGAATCGGCTAAACCGGCACATCTGGGAGACTGGCAGGCGGATAGTCGGCAGGAGACCCACCTTTAGCCAACGCAAGTGAGTGAGAGGCGGACGAGATGCGGATCATCGCTGTCGGTCTTGGCCCATGGGACTTGGCAAGGGAAACAGTCGACTCCTTTCTGCCTCTTTATTAGCCAAAAGCAACGTGCTCCAAACCTCCCCTGATGCCGCCCGATCATGTCACCCGCATAAATTGTTGGCATTGGCTGTGTTTCGCTGATCTTCCCGAGCCTGCCTGTTCCCCTCTTTAATGCTGTGTGCTCCTGCCTCAGCAGCTGTTTGGATGCTCGGCAATGGGTGCCGACAACGAATACTACGTCGCGCCTTCCTCTTGACCCATCATTGCTCCGGACAGGCAGGCAGGAAGATTGTGACAAAGCTCATGTTCATGTCTTGATTCCTTTTTTTAACTTTCTTGCATTTGCGCTCCTGCAGTTTGAAACGTACCGTCTTGGCACGCATATCTCTCGCAGAATTGAATAACAACTCTGGAATTCCCCACGGAGCCATTCAGGACAATGTGGCTGCAGCTATCTCGGCGCCAAGCAGGTCACGAGGCCCACATCTTTTTCCGAGACCCATGGGGCGTCTCAGAGCAGCCCATAAAGTGTACCTCTTTGTTTAGTTGGAAATTGCCGTCATAATGTGGGGTTAAGTACTCTCTATATCGGCCAATTTTGATTTGCCCAACGAAGCTAATTCGGGACCTGTTTGTCGCCTCATCACAAGGACGCCACCAACAGCGTCTGAGCCCTTCACTACCTTCTTTCTGGTGCTGATGTTGGACTTAGGGATCGATTCGCTATCAATGTCCGAAACGTCTCGCTAAGAAGTTGTTAAAGACCTCTAAGTCGCTTGAGTTTCCACCTGGTGCGTCAATCGACAAGCCCGGGACGTGAGAGACTTGCTTACTTGCTTGTATACCATGGTCGCGAGGGACCACGCTTAATTTAAGAGTGAAGAAGATACGAATCTATGGCTGAGTTTCTGTTCGCTTCGAAATTCATTCGTCTTTGGGCACCTTTGCTTACCACTGCTGGGTTTGTGCACAAGGCTGCAGCACGAATATCCATTCTGGTCCGGCCATGACTGATACCACGGCCAGACTAATTAGAATTCACGCACGGATGGCTCGGGTTAATTTCTGCGTTTCGTATGTCGATTGTGGACTACATGCAGACGAGGACATATTGAAACAAGTTTAGCATCGTCATCATGCCATTCATTCTCAGTAATCAATTTAACAGATTCTTGACCACTTCCAAAGTAATCATTGTGCCATTTTCCGAGTGGCGCAGAACTACCATTTAGTCAGCCTCCACGTCAATCCTCTTTACATAACAGCATCCTAAGACCCAAAAAAAAAAAAAAAAGAAAAAAAAAACGAGGAAGTAACGGCATGTTATGGAAAGAAACTTGGCTCCAGCCTACTGAAGTAATCTTTTCGCCATCTTGGATGTTTATCTTATGTTGTCTGGTCAGAAGTCTTGTCGTTACCGCAAAGGCCGCGAAGCTTGAAGGTCTCTCATCACATTGCATACTGTTAGACAATTGTTATTTCTAAGCCGGTCGTCAACCAGTCACCATCACTATCTATAACAACCCTACTACTTCATATACGTACCCCACCTTCAGCTCTTCCGTGAGTCGTTGCTCCCTCTTCTCAGGGCTTGACCGAGGATCTACGACGTATCTCATGTGACTGCCGATGTCGCACGTAGCACTGTGCTGCATGTACAGATAGCTCCATGAGATTATTTGAGCGGGATCTATCCTGCTCGCCGATCAGGCTAATGATAATGTAAAACATTCACTTTCAGTCTTTGTCTATTATCAAGTCGAATGACTCAGTAACAGGGTTCAATCTGTTTGTGTTAGCCGTTGTTGCATTGAGTGTTCTTTTAATATAGGTCTTTAGCGGCCAGATGATTTATTCGTCAGCGGCAGCCGTATTACGTCTCGGAAAAGTCTCTTAGAATAGAAACTCGCAACATCACATTCGCCCAAACCCATTTTCGGCCGCACCATCCTTTTATCCGAAAATCCGTAATGTCTCAGGCAGCCACCTTAGGTCAAACCCCGCGGCAAAACCTTGCCGGATGGACGGTAATTAACAATTTACAAACCCAATTTCTGTAGGCGGCCCGAGGTTAAAGAAGGGGGGCCTGGCCTGAGAAGCACGTTCGCTTTAGCCAATAGCAGTATGCATTTCACAGTACATATAACTCACGCGGTATATAATATCATTTTCCCGACATATTGGAGTCCTTCCGTACAGCTCCATTTTTCTGACTGGTACAAGGGGATGACCTTAAATATCTTTTAGAGCAGCCCCCTCTATAATGTGACAAGGTTGCACTCTGTACATAAAAGTCTACTAAGACATGTATTATAGAGATGTACCACTCAATGCAAAAAAAAAAAAAAAAAAAAAAAAAAATTAGTCCAGCATCCCAGTCGGTACCGAAGTGTAGTCTTACGGACTCTAAAGAGATATTATGCGTATACAGTGTATAAAACTGTCACAAACCTATTTGACTTTCTTATATTTATAATTCGTAGTAGATTTAATTTTCAACTCTAAAGTACTAAATATGCACTCGATGGGTTGCCAAAAAGTTCTAGTTCTGCTTAATCGATTCTTTCCCTATCCGTAGGAATCCGATGCCGAAGATGTGCCCCCCTTTCGCGTGACTGCCTTTGGCACAATGGGTGTTGCGTGGGGCTATCGCAATCTTGCCACCCGTAAGCATGGGAATTCTCGATGTCAATACCGAGTATGCAACTCTGTATTGACATCATGTCCGCGATCGAAACCAGCTGTCGACGTCACTAAAATCTCTTACGCTTCATGGTCTCTCTCTCATATTAAAACAAGATGACAAGACTGGATATTAATCCTTAAGCTTCTTTTCACGACTTACCCCTGTTGAGAGCTTGTCTTGGTCGCACCAGGCTTGGGTGAAAGTGACCAGGTCCGTTGCTTCTTTCAACAGTCTGTGATCGGACACAACCTCAAGTCCAACTCCAAGTCAGCAACTTCAGACAGAGAAGTATGTATAAAGTCATCTCTGTTCCCTAATTTTCTGGTACGATGATGCAGTGACCTGACAACGAGTCGTTCTTTAAGTCACATTTTGGCAGGCAGCGCTATGGCTCTCTAGCACTGCGGCAGGAAAATTAAAATGCCGATGCCAGCACAAAAGGCGCAAGACATCGCAGACCAGGGAACCCTATAGCAGCGTGTTGAGAACGTGTTTCAACACACACTTCAAGGGGCGTTCTAGCGGCCCAAGGGGGCAGAGACCTAACCATGTCCATTAGCAAACGAACCTATGTACCCCATTGAGGCTGTATCCTAAATCATGTGGGTTGCGGTCTCAAATTATAGATTGTACAGCAAAAGCTAACCCCCCATGGTCCATAGCTGCAAAAGCGCTGAGTTCACGCCCACGAAGCCTTGCCCGCACCAAGCATCATGCCATTCCATTATGTCACAGCCGTTTATACGATGCGACTCACGACGCCTATATGGCCGATCCCGCGGCACTGCTTGAATGGCGCGCCCGCTTGCGGGTGCTAGCCGTAGCAGGATGCATCTTGTCGTTTCTCTCGCGCTTCAATTTCTCGTCCAATACGCGTGCTACGCATGACCGTTAGTATGGCAAAACCCAAGTCACAGGCGATAGACAAGTTGGGAGCAGAACGTACTCAAAACGTCATAACCAAACTGAGGAAACTCCAGGCACAAGCTCTTGAACTCTTCTTCTGCCTCTGCGCGCAGAGTATGCGACCTTGTAGCCCAGAAACTCGCAATTGGCGCGCGAACCTTGGTGTCTGCGTTTGTGGTGTGCGCATAGACATATCTTGCGTATTCGATCTCGCCTTTCGCCGTAGAATCGATGCAGTGAATCTTGGAAGAAGAGAGCTTCTTGAGTTCTGGAATGCCGTATTTCTCGGCCAGAGTGTATATGCGCGCGTGGCGAAGGAGATGTACGCCCGTGTCGTCGATAAGAGGCATTTCTGGATCATTTTCGAGAACGCGCTGACCGGGTACCTTGCGGGGGAAGTATTCATTGGTATAGAGGTACTCGAGAAAAGATCCCACGGCTGTGGCATCTTCGGTGAGGAGTTCGATTTGGCGCGGCTGTGCAGGTTTGGAGAGCACGGGTTAGTTTCCATCGCGCCGCGAGCGGCTTGGTCATGTGTACACGGGGCGGGAATCGATGTATGTATGCGTAACTTCTCGGGGGAAAGGACGTACGCTCCCATCGTCAACGAATTGGCGGCATATTTCGGCGAAGTAAGGACTCTTCTCCAGCAATCCTTGATGGGCCGTCAATAGAGTCTGCGAGTCGTCTTGACCAACAACAATGCTAACGACAGGCGAGCTGAGATACGACATGAATGTTATGCGAGCGGGCTGTGTCTGCGTCTCGTCGCCTTCCTTGGTGACCGTGTCGTCAGCTTCTGGTGCGCGGCTAAAATCTGCGTCGTCGGTGATCATTTCGACGTCGCCTGCGCCGCTCTGTTGAGTAGACGGCTCATCGGCGACGTTTTCAATCTGTTCAATGTCCTCAACAGACATTGTGAGCGACGACGTAACGAATGTTTATGCTAATTGAGCTTGCGGGCGCAGCCTTCACGTGAGAGCCTTGGTAACCAAAGTGGTTAGGTCTGTGCTGGCGGCTTGGGAAGCTCGTTGGGAAGCTTGTTGGGAGAGATGTTTTGTTTTGCAGGTGGCTGGTAGCTGCGGACGGTTGCATGTAGGCGGGACCCGTTTGCTGCCTGATTCGGCCAGCCAAGCTGGACCGCTCAACACGGTCGCAACAGCCATTGCCAGCAAAAGCGATATGGCCTGATCGCTGGCCATGAGCTCCGGGGATATGTCGAATCTATCTGAAGAAATCTGTGCGAAACTCTTGGAGGGCAGAACCGGATCATGAGCGCTTATATTATTGCGAACAGCAGATGCACCGCTTGATATAGCATCTTGGTAGACGGTCGAGGAGTTAGGTTTAAAATCCTTAGATCTTAAAGTGATTATATAATGGCTGTCTTCTTGCTAGCATTTGTCTTCTCAGGAGACTTACTTGCAGTAGCAGGGGCAGCTTCAAATCTTTTTTGAACAAGGTATTCAGTATGATCTGGCCATCGCAGCCTACTCGAGTGCTGATGCTAATGGTCAGATGAACCTGGCACCCCCCACATGGTAGCTTACAATACAACCCCTGAATAATTTTACAAATCTACCTACAGGGATAATTTAGGCCAATTAGATAATAGATCAGGAATAGGTAAGATATAGAGTAAAGATAGAAGGTACTTTGTTTTATCAACAATGAACCTTTCTCCCCAAATTAGTGCCAAGCACTGCATGAGGTAATATATTAAATACTATATGCCTAGTCTGTGCACTGACTAGAGAACCATAATATACCATGACAAAACCGCATAAGAACCATAATAAAGTACTTTATTTTATATATATATAGAAAATCAAGTCTTTATAGAGTAGTACATATACTCTATATATCTCTTTATATACCTTTAAATAGTATATACACCTATCTAGCTATTAAAGAGCAATTTAACAAGTAGAGATAAGCAGGACTTATAGATTTATAAAATTATTTAGGTGTTACATAACAAGCCAGAACCGGACCACCAGTTACCGGACTCGACCACGGATGGACCAGAACCAACGCCAATGGATCCATGTGACTACCTAAGAAGTATATAAGGAGGTATCTATTACCTCAGATACTAAATTTAGAGAAGTATTATGTATGAAAAATATATATTACTATTTATTATTATCTATTGACCTTATGACCTCTTTGTGAACCACACGGATTCGTACTATAACCGTACGAATTCACCCATTACGTGACCAGATCCGGCACACAACATTAGGGGTTATATTTTACATGCCACCTTTAATAGGGACGAGACATGTATTATCTTTACGGGGTGTGACCTACGTGCTTGCTATCTTGAACAAGCAGGTTACGAATTAGCTTGTAGATGAATCAGGACATCTATACCGAGAATAAACTAGATTTTAAAATAGAATCCTACTATAATAGAAGTCCTAGTACTTTAGGTGTATACAGGGAGGCACATTAGATATTTTCTAACAAGTAGCTATAATACGTATATATTATTGCTTATAAAGGTTAGTACATAAGTATCCTCTAGATATTGAACTGAGTGCGAGTCCCGTGACTTGCTTGGCGCCTTAGCGCACTCCAAGGGATAGACAAAACCGAAAAAGCGAGACGACGATGAGGCACACAGACGCCGAAGGGGTTGGGCAGTTCAATTCGGACCTTTGTTGCCCAATGCATTGTTGGTGCTCGATTAAATGGAACCTCGCACGATACCTCAACTCACATGCTCATCATCTAATTCGGACCGTCGCCTGCTCACCAAGTCTTCACCATCATGGCCCGAATCGCCGGGTTGACCTTGGCCGGAGGGGGAGTGCATTTCACACGTCATTAAATATAAGACGCTCATGCACGCCATCGCGTCATATTACGTCCGAGAAACAGCGGCTTTCGTTCTCCGCTCCAATCAGTGGGCGACTGGCTCAGCTTTACCCCCAGCCACTCACACACAATCAAGACAAATACGAGAGCAATCAAGCTCTCTTGATGCTGCGATGGTTTGGAAATGGGCCTCATTGGTTGTCGCCGTGGTAACATCTGCCCACTTTCTATCAAGCAGGAGCTGGCAAAGCGACGAATCAACCAACAAATGCTCCGTAAAGTCAAGACCAAACTGAGCAGAAATCCTTTTGCCACAGCTGCGCCAAGAATGGTTCCTGTTGGGGCCGCTCACTGTCCAACACAATCTTCCTTCCTGTCCTTCCTTCCTTCCATACAATGAAACCGCAGTGTCCCACACCCACAAGGCTTGACATGACCGAGGCGAGGGCTTGCGCGTCCACGTTGAACAGGAAAAATCGGGTGCGGTTTGGTTGTCTGTGGCTTGAAAGATTCTGGGAGCTGCGACTATTGCGCCGGAACAGACAGTCGAATACGAGTGAAGCAACATCACTTGGAACGCATAGGTGGGCTAAGTGAAGGCGAGTCTTGGACAAGCATTTCCAAGACTCGCCTTCACTTGGCGTTGATTGGGATCCAATTAGGGAAATCACGCTCTAGGGACCATAGCCTCCGGTCCATGGAGAATCGGACTCGATCCAGGGAGTGTTTGTCCCAATAGGGCATCCAGTTATTTCAGTGACCGCTGATGAGCTCCATATTCGCGTTTTCCATCTAAATTCATCTATTCGTTGTCCCGTCATTTTCCCAATTGGGCCACAACCCCGACACCATGTCGCCAATGTCTTCGATCGGGCTTTTGTTGTACGATCCTCTCGGTGTACCATCGTCGATATTTCTCTCCTTTGTGTGGAAAAAACTTGCTAAGCCTCTTGAAGTGGGCGAAAGGAGGAGGTGTGGTAGATGGCTTCAAGCTTGAGGTTGCCCCTCGATGGCCCATCCATCTCCGAGGCTAAAGTATATAACTAACGGTGCTGGCCTAACCATCCCATCGATTCTCCGACCTTGCTAACTCGTTCAGAGAGTCAGACGCTACCTACTATAAGGGACTGTTGCTTTCACACAGAAAATCATGAAGTATTCCTTCGTTTTCAGCCTCTTGGCTCTGCCTTTCGCGGCGGCAGATGACCCTTGTGTTAGCCTCACGTCTGCCTTTCCCGCTTGCCCCGTATGTTCTTCTTCATACTATCCACTAGTTTGTACTTGCGTAAAGGTGAAACTCATATGTGATATTGCAGTTCTCGTGCATCTCTTCTGCAGCAAGTGCTGTTGGCTGTACTAACACCGCAGACCTAAGCTGTAAGTACATCCCAGGCGATGCTGGTGAAACTGAGTTGAAGTGTCACTCCTCGAATGGCAGTATTCGAAGGTAGACTGATTTGTTTCTTGTACAACACAGGCAATTGTGTCCCCGCGCGCTCCTCGCCTATCATGGACCTCGCCCTTTCATGTGCTATTAATTGTCCTGCCAGCGACCTCGCCCCAGCTATCTCCGCGGGTTCTGCGCTATGTGCTTGTGAAGCTACTCGTACAAAGGAGCCTACTTCAACACAGACTGCCACAGTTACAGTTACGTCGACAAGCGTGCCTTCTTCGACTTCTACGGGGATGCCCACATCAACATCTGGCACCGGGACTGGTTTTGGTACCAGCAGTAGAACTACGGGTACCGAGACTAATACAAAATCGTCTGGTACTGGCACGGGGACTGGTTCTAGTACCAACAGTGGAACTATGATTACCGAAACCGACACAGAAACCTCTAGTACTGGCACGGAAACAACCACTCAGCCAACGATCACCACTGGTCCCACTTGTGTTCCCTCTAGCCCCTGCGATTTCGTGAGGGGCAAGGTACCAAAATGTGCTAGTTCGTGTATTGGCTCTGCGGCTCAAGCTGTTAGTTGTAACACGGATAACTTAACCTGCCAGGTAAGCTGATGTGCTGAACATACCCATGTACCGAGCATGTGAGAGATCTGACAACTGTGAGCACAGTGTGCTTCATCTGCCGTTATCCAGCAGTCAGCTTTTTCATGCGTTTCATCAGCTTGTGGACTGCAGACTGGTGCGGAAGTTTTACAATCCGTATCTGCTGTCTGTAGTTGCGTTACAGCCAGCCCACAACAGCCTTGTTCTAACGCAACAGGTACCACTGCCCTGCCTGGATCTTCTTCCTCTTCAGTAGGTGGAGGCAGTTCGTCTCTTTCCAGCTCTGCAGCGGTGACCTCTGGTTGCCCGCCTATCAGCCAGCCAGATTGTGGCCCGGTTGCTTCCACCGCAATTCCGACGTGTGCTCAGCAGTGCTTCTCGTCCGCAGCCCCGAACGTGGGATGCAAAGCCATAGATTACAAGTGTCAATGCCAACCCGCAGCCCAATCAAGCCTCTCAATTGCCCTTCTTCCATGCGTACAGAAGAACTGCCCGGCATCTTCGCTTCAGGCTATCATTGATGGTGCGGGATCTGTCTGTGCTTGCGTAACGGCGCCGCCTACAGGAGGTTCCGGTGACTGCACCGCTGCAACTACAACTGGGACTGGAAGCACAAGTGTTACGGGAACGGCGTCCATCCCCGCGGGGGAGACAACAATTCCGTCTTGTCTCCATGGCTGCGGTGAGCACACGGGCTCGCAGCCGACTGGCGGCCAAACAACATGTAGCGGCCAACAACCCACGGGTAGCCCAACTGGTGGCCCAACTGGTGGCTCAACTGGTGGAACAGCAACGACTGGACAAGGCCAACCACCTGCTTCCACATCGGTAACCGCAGTGGTTACTGCCGGTGCCGTTACTTATGAGGTGCCCCTTATGGCAGGTGTAATTGGTGCTTTCTGGTTTGCCGCCGGCGCTCTATAATGATCTGACCTTCAAAAGCCATGAGAATAGTATGTGCTTGTAATAAAGAATAAAATTACTGCGATTCAGGATGTGTGTTGTAATCCAGGTGTTGTAGTCGATGCTTTCAGCATCAATGGCATGCCAGCTATTATGGCGTTGAGCTTCCATGGTAGACAAATGCAGCGTTTGCTATCTCATTCCTATCACAGCAGAGGATAGCTCCTTAATATTTTTTTCAGAATATTAATTATTCGTACTCCTTTTCATTGGAAGGCCGCCTTGAAGTGTCTCAATCGAAGACTAGGAGGAAGGCTGATTATTCTATGCCGCCATCGCTGTGCTTATGGACCTAGTTAGCTAGCAAGCTGGTAGTAATATTGTGCTACACAGGCTGTCTGTTTTGCCATTGAACTTTTTTATTTTTATTTTTATTTTAAAAACGCGACTACTAAAAACTAGAAACACTCGGTTGGATTTCGTGTATTGTCGCTACAGAGTGACGTTCATATTTTTTTCAACGAACCACGTCCATGCATACCGTCACATATTAACTCACCAGTATTTCGAGTCGCGCATATTGTCTTGACACTGTCTAAAAACCCACACCTCGTAAATGTCTTTTTGGTTTTTGTGAGTTTCGTGGTTATCGCGGGTTGGATAATGCAGCCCAAATAATTCCGTGCTAAGATTCGGCGCCTCACAACACTTAGTACGAGTGCAGCTGGTCGACACATGACTACGGAACCTGTCATAATAGCTGGCGATCGCCTCGGATAATTGCTAGGATTGCCATTACTAAGATTTTGTGGTAGATTCTCTGGCTGTTATAGCGGGGTGAGTCGTCTTAGTAGAGTGGCATCGGTAGAAGCGTACAATTTCAGCATGTATGTATATCCATGGCCAGCATAGGCTCAGAAGGACTCGAGTTTAGAAAACAATCAGACTCATGGAGGCCCTTTGTTGCATGTAAGCTTCAAGTTGCGTTATTGGAAATTATCATGCTTCATTCTAAAGCTCGGAAGGAAGTCATTATCGGACAAGGCTGAAATTATGCGCGCCTGGCATACATTCCATCCTGTTGTCCGCAATCAGAATACCACATTTCTAAGCATACATCCCATACCTGGAGAGGTATGTAGCCTGAGTATATCCCGTCTCACCCCCGTCTTCGAGGATGTTGCCATCCTGATCGCAAGGATAGTAATTGCCTTGACTATCATTGTAAAAAAAT
The DNA here is from genome assembly GCA_000709145.1 of Balansia obtecta B249. Classification (NCBI taxonomy): domain Eukaryota; kingdom Fungi; phylum Ascomycota; class Sordariomycetes; order Hypocreales; family Clavicipitaceae; genus Balansia; species Balansia obtecta. Next base: position 4,403 of record JFZS01000266.1, on the reverse strand, counting down.
CCCCCATATACATCGCGATATAGGTCATTGAGATAGCTACCAGACGCCCCGCCACTCCCTTGGCGTTTGCCAAGTACTGGTAGAGGGCCTTGAGAAGCTTCTTGTTGCTCACCTTTACAAATTTGCCCATTTTGACAGGATTATGGCTTATTTCGTGTTAATGCGATGAAGATCATAAACGTAGAGTAATGTATGCATTAGGAGCAGTCCAGCGGCTCCGAGGGGCTCAGGATAATGCAGAAAGCATTTATCACAGTGACAGAAGGAACACTTCAACTTATGTCTTGGGATGAGATGGCCTTAGACTACAACTAGGCTATTCCATTGGTACAACTAACATAACCACATCACCAGGTCTGTAAAGCATGCCTAGTGGCTATCCTTGTGAGGCTGGTTTCAGACCTGCCTTACAGCTTGGCGGGAAATAAGCGACAAGCACTGGTGCGAAATATAAAAGTGGCACCCCATGCGGGGATTGCGCTGAAGCTCGTTTGAAGAAGATTTAAACGATTGGTCGGGCCTGGTTGATTGATTGATGAATACGGTAATGTACTGACTGGGACGGGCGACTAATCAAAGCATCGCATTGGCAGGTACTTCACTCGCTGTACTAATTTTTAACACGATACAGTTCCAGCAGCAGTATGAATAGTAACGGTTTTCTACTATCCCTTCAGGGATGTTAAAGGCTACAACTTACCAACGTACGCCACTTCGCAGAAGATCCTCTGGAGCTGTCGGCTTCGGATCTCGGATTTCTTCCTCGCGAAAGCACTCAAGAGACAATGGTTACTCAGTCTGTCAATGCCATAACAAACCCAGCAGCGGCTGTCATGCATTGTCACCTTCCTATGTGTCTCATAAAATGTTGGCTTGTGGTCCCTGCAAAGCTGTCTCGCTTAGCTTCGACTTCCGCACGGCTGAGATCCATAGTGACTTCGTCTATTGGTGCAGATTAACAGATGCTAGATTTCATCTCTGAACGCTTGACAATCTGCTTTCCACCAACACGTGTCACTGTGCACGGCGACTTCTCTGACCTTTCTACGTAAAGAGTACGGTTTGTTTCTTGTGTATAGGAAAGTCCCAAACTAATGTTTTACCGCTTGATCCCTTGTCATAAATGCGGTACACGCCTTCTTGTTTCATAGCAACTGGGCTTCGTCGGCAATGTGCTAAAGTTCGACGGCGGGTACCTGACTAATTTGACTAGACCTTGGACCCAGAGACGACCTCTGACCTGGCCAGATTTAGTGCGTGATTATTTAGAAATAATAATCGTATACCAGCGCTTGGATGCCATGCGTGCAACCTCGTTGACTGCCCTTGCATCTCGTCGTGATGACGCAGCATTGTCAACAATCACAGAATTTGCTATTCACAACAGTCGTATGGACAGATACATTGAGTTACAGGTGAAGTAGTAAGCAGTTGGATGCCCTAAAGCTGAGGTCGGAGCGGGCGAGAGAGATACTTCAATGGCTTGGACTAATAATTTTCTGTTAGGGTCCCTTGTTTGTCGCCCCATAGTTTATCTCCTACTATAAAGTCCACAGCCTGTCGAGTAAGGGACATTCCGCAAGCCTGCACCTGTTTAGCTTGCCTTCGTCCCATGCTTCAGTTGCTAGTATTCTTGTCGATGTGAGAAATTGCCAAGTTGCATGACGTTCAGGAGTGCCCCATTAGTCCTTACATACAAGTACAGCCGGAACCCTAATACGGTCACAATTGATCCAACGTACGGCGTGGGCGAGCGATGCCGCGATTTGCCAAGTTTGCCAATACGCCACCGTACAAGGCCGAAAGGGTCCAACGGGGAATAGACGAATTTTCGACCACGGTAGTTCTATCGTACGCATTACGAACTGTTGAGTCAGTTGAGCGTTGTTAAAGCCGGGAGGTCCACTGACATTTGTATTTCCGTCCTCGCTATTTCCGTGTTCAGACTGAATTCATGGGATGGCCCTGCACATAATTTTCCGCGTACCCCCGTTGTCGCTTATAGCCTAGCTGTGCTTCCCGAGGCTGTCCACTCCCTGGTACATCCCCTACCGTCTAAATCGGCTTACCAAATGAAGAGCTTCGTTTCGAACCCATAGCGCCGTTGGCGCCACCCATCAGCGGGGTCGGCGTCTCTTCTCTTTCACATGCTTGTTCGTCCAGCAACATCAGTATTAATAATCATAATATCGATTTACCTGATACAGTTTTGACGTGTTCTAACCAATCTAGGTGTTTGTGTGCGGTTAGGCGCAGATATGTCTCACCGAGAATTCGAATGGATCCCTGATTTTGGTGCTGAGGAGCCGAACCCGGAACAAGACGCGGCCGGCACCGGCGTCAAAGCGCAGGCAAGCCCCAGATGGCCTGCAGGATATTAACCATTTCGACGTTATTGAGTCACTTCGGCGCCCGTTTGTGCATATACACATCTTGACGTTAAACACATCCATCTCTCGTGCGAGTTGCCGTCTGTTCCGACCCCGTTCCAATGGGTCCAAAAGCAGGAAAGCGCTTTGCGGTTGACCATGCTCTTTCTTATTGCATCCTGTTCTTGGTCCTCCTCCTGAAGGTTTACGTCCAACGTGACGTTTGAAGTCGTTCCTCCTCAAGCGGCGCCGCATCAACCATGTCGTTGAGAATCAATCAGGGTGATGCCTCGGAGCAAACCCCTCTCCTCCGTGATGATCACTCTGATGCTTCTTCGCAAACCGAAAATGGCCACGATCATGAGCTTGAGCCTCCGCTGGCAGAGAAGCCATTACCCAAGGGCCAGATAGTCCTGCTCTGCTACGCTCGCATGATGGAACCGATTGCCTTCTTCTCCATCTTCCCCTTTGTTGCGCAAATGGTCAAACTAAACGGCAACCTGCCTGATTCGGACGTTGGCTTCTACAGCGGCCTGATCGAATCCATATTCTCTGCTACTCAGACTCTTGTTCTCATGTTCTGGGGCTGGCTCGCGGACAGGGTCGGCCGCAAACCTATTCTCGTCTATTCGCTCTGCGGGACGGCCATATTGCCCGCACTCTTCGGTCTCGCAACCAGTATCTGGCAGATGATCGCCTTTCGATGCCTTGCAGGTGTCTTTTCCGGCTCCAGTCTCATTATTCGCACCATGATCGGAGATCACAGCACCGCCGAGACCCAGGCTCTCGCATTCAGCTGGTTTGCTTTCGCAGCCAATGTCGGCATATTCCTTGGCCCAATTATAGGAGGCGCTTTGGCCGACCCTGTCAGTCAGTATCCTGGCATCTTCAAGGGCATCGGGTTCTTCGAGAAGTACCCTTATGCCTTGCCCGGGTTGTTCGTGGGTGCTATAAGTGCCACCGGCGCGTTGGCCACAGCCCTGTACCTGGAAGAGACCCTAGACATGCATCAGTCCGACCCTACTAAGCGCTGCAGCCGTGCTTGCACCAATGGCATAACTGACCATGACTCCGGGATAATGACCATATGGCGATTGATCAAGGCACCCGGCATTGCCCCCGTCTTGTACATATATGGCCATGTCATGTTCCTTGGATTCGCTTTCACAGCAATTCTTCCCGTCGTCCTATTCACACCCGTTGAAATCGGCGGCATGGGCTTCTCGGCGTTCCAGATATCCATCTACATGGCAACCCAGGGCGCCAGCCAGGCCATCTGGCTGCTTGTTGCCTTTCCCTTCCTGCAGCGCCGGCTAGGTACCCGGGGTGTGCTGCGCGCATGTGCCATTTTGTACGCATTATTTTTCGCTGGCTATGTTGTCACCAATATTCTGCTCCGGAACGGTTCCGAAGTTGCTGTCGTTTGGTCCTGGATCGTGGGCTCACTTGTAGCAATTATTGGACCAGGTGTTTCTATGGCATTTACCTGTGTGCAGTTGGCTTTGAACGATGTTTGTCCAGCCGCACACCTCCTAGGGACTCTCAATGCGATTGCTCTTACATATACAAGCGCTATTCGTGCCGTTGTCCCAGGTGTAGTCACGGCGATGTATGCCATCGGTGTTCGTCATCAAATTCTGGGGGGCCAACTGGCTTGGGCAATTCTGATTCCATTATCCATGACGCTTTTAATTTCTCTCATGTGGATGCGCAGTGACAAGTAGTCGCCAGAAAAACATCTACTAGTTTTGTGGTACGTATTTTGCAAAACTCAGGAACGAAAGAAGCTCCAGGGTAGCTGTCAAGTATTCTGTCTTGGTGTGACGATCGAGGTCGGTTTATGTAAGTAGAACTACAAGGCAGTTCAGGCTAAGCAATGTAACGCTAAGTTATAATTATAATTATAACTAATAATTCTATTAAAGACTAGCTAAGAAAATAGTTCTAGGTAACAAGGTCTTATATAGCTAGGTACTTACTAGTAATAGTAGTAATTAATAGTATTACTTACTTCTATTAAGTAGTAATTACTTC
>JFZS01000265.1:0-35122 GCA_000709145.1 Balansia obtecta B249 | reverse complement strand
AATAAGCTTTTTTTTTATACTTCTTCTTCTTCGTTAAGCCTCCGGAGCGCTCACGCTCACCGTGAGCTCGTGCAAAACCCAGGGGAACTAACTAGCTAGGTTCTCGCAGCACAAATGGTGGCGTCTTGTCTTTTCTTCATCTTGCGATGCCATCTTTATTCGCGCCAACACACCAAGTCTCGTCATTGATGCTGACCTGATGCCACCCTGCACCAGCCCTCCGTCTCCATGCATGCCCTCCGATTAAGGTTTTGGCTGATTTGGACACTTTTTCGATTCGGATCAGCCCGGCTTGCTGATCTTTTGATCTTCTGCCTCTTTTCTCTTTTAAGAGAAACAATCGGCAACCCTGCCCGTCAACATTCATCCATCCATCTATTCCAAACAGCCGGCAGAGAGAGAAAAGTGACTGGGCGACCTTGACCCCACCAACTGCCTGCTGTCCGCCTGTCTTGCCTGGATTTTTTTTTTTTTGGGGTTTCTCTCTTTCCTTCTTTTGCCCTTCCTCATCCGGAAAGCAACTTGTGACGACACCGTACCTGTACGCCACACTTGACCTCGCAAATATCTCCAAGTTCTCATTTCATGCTCATCCCCCCCTTCCCCGCAACGCTGCACTCTCGACTCACGACACAAGACTCAAAAACACACAAGTCTGCCTTCCTTCCTCCTCATCTAGCCGCTTCATTCTGCAACACTTCCCGGAAGGGGAAACGAGGGGCCACGGATGCGTCTTCATCTCCCCGTTTCTAAATAGAGCACATCCACCCGCACTGCCACATCATCACCACCACCACCACCACCACCACCATCATCATCATCATCATCATCATCATCATCATCATCATCATGGATACCAAACCATCTCCCTCCAGACAAACCGGCATCACCAAGTCCAACTCAACCGCTTCTGCCAGTGCGCGCTCTACAAAGTCACATGAATCCGTCTCTGTTGTCGGTCCGTATCCCCTAGGAAGTCTTCGTGTACTGAGACCCGACTCATCGCCTCGTACTACGGAACATCATACCATTGACCAGGACGACGCCAGCGCATCTTCGCCTTTGGACCCTACCCACGAAGGCATCTACCAGCTGAGCGGTGTCAGAAACTCGTACCGTCCACCTTCATCCGCCGGTCCGTCCAAGCGAAGTCCCTTTGTCCAGAAGCATTCCATGGGTGGGGGCGATGTCGCCCTCATCCTTGACCTACCCCAAGTTTTTACCGTCGGCTATGACGCTATTTCCTTTACAGCCCAGCACTTCGTCGGAGTCAAGGACATTCCAGAAGGCCCTCACTTCTTCTGGGTTTCTCATCCAAGTGGTGTTGCCGCGCGTTGTGGCGTGTGGTTGATTGGGTCCCAGTCCCGAGATCGCCTTCATGTTGTCCAATGGGACAAGTTCAACGAGAACTTGACCGAAGCACCTCGTTCTGAAGCTCGCAATCATGCCGAAAGTGTCTCCAGCTTTCATGCAAAGCTCATCCCCTACTCGGATCCATCCTCAGTCGGAGGGTCAGTCGGTCAGCTGTCTTCGTCCAAAACTGAAGCTAATCTTGCCATATGGACGCAGTTGACCACGAGCATCACCTCCTCATTGCTCGATCGTATCACTGGTCCCCAGAGTGGCGGTTGGCTTGTCCACACCCTAGACCGCGATCAAGGTACTATTCCCTTGTCTGCAGAGGTGCAGCTCGAGCGAGCCGTACCAAACAAGAACTTGCAACAAAGACACCTCAAGTTTACCTTTGAAAGAACCACGAGGCTGTTTTCCCGCCAACCAATGGGGCCCCAACGCACTCTAGATGCCATGGATCCCACAAACTATCTTCTGTCGCTGATTGAGGACCCGGACAATGACCTTGTCTACGGGGACCTTGTCGGCGAGCTCCAGTTCTGCTTCATCGTCGGCTTACTTCTTGGCAACGATGCCTGTCTCGACCAGTGGTGGTTCATGATCCTGAAACTAATAGTCAAGTCCCATCTCCTCGTCGAGAAGCAGCCCTCGTTAGTCGCTGCCTTGTGGCATACCTTGACGGCGCAATTCACCTACGGCACAGAATGGATCGAGACTCCTTTACTCGACCGCGAGGAGCGTAACTGCCGCGAAATGCGCATCGGCATCATGATCTACAAGCGCCGGATGGAAGAATTTCTTCAGGGTGATGAAAATCTCATTACTCCAAATCACATCGCTGTCAGCACCGCTCTCTCTAGATTGGAGGCTTACTTGACGAATTTGGGCTGGGATCTTTCAATTCACCCTTTTCGCAAGAGAATAATAATCTTGGACGATGGCGAGGAAATTGAGCTTGAGCTGTCAGAATTTGAGGCAGAAGATGAAGGTGGTGAATGGGCTCCCGAAATTGTCGAGCTCGACGAGCATGGTCGTCAAATAGATCTTGTCTCATGGAAAGACTGAGTCAATCGTGACTTAAAATCTCTAACTAGGCGACAGTCCTATATGCGGACCCGGATATCAGGGACCGCACACAATCCTTTACCCAGAACTCTTGCACGCAGGGGCCAAATGCCTGGTCCATCATTTTCTTTTGTTGTAGTGGGTAAATAAAATCAGATTGGCTAGGGCGTTGAGGTAATGCTGCAGACTTCAGAGATAATGGATATGACTCGGGACAAATGATTTACTACTTGGAGAGGAGAACATTTATCAGGGAGACAGAGAGCAAGAAGCTCTCTGAGAATGATATATGTCGCGAGCAACGCGGTGCTGACTGTACGGCCGATTGGACCATGTGTTGACACGGCTTGCCGTTTAGGGTAGGGCGTATAATTCTTAATTATTCACAATCTTGGTGTCATTCCTTTACTCTCAGACACGCGAATTTGACATTATCCCCGTCGCATTTGTGGCCTTGGTAAACGCAAGTTCAGGCACTGCAGTTTGGGAGCCATGTTAATGTGGTTGCGGTTTTGTTGTCTCAGTTGGGTTCCATTCAATACATGATGAAATCTAATGTGACACTACCTGTTGACTATTTCAGCTTGAGCGAAAGCATAGTCCCACCCCACTCCTTGTTTTCCCGTGGCAGCAGCATAAGCCAGTATAGAGGGCGTCATTCATGTCCCAAGTTCCGAAGTGGTCCATGTTAAATAGCCCAGTCTAGAACCTGTGATTTGATTTCGCAAACTAGAATATAGATGGAGTAGTGTACGTTGGGGCACATAATGACTTAGTCAGCACAACACGAACGCTTCCATGACATTCACGGGATCCGGCCAAGCACAATTCGGAATTATCGTGAACGTTGGAAGATTTCATTCGCCTGTCAGACTTGATACAACTCGCCCAGGCGAGGCCATGCAGAATGCCAGGGAAAAGATACGAGACTCGACTCCGGACCCCATTTTGTGTCTCTGGAGGGGGTTCACTTCCACCAATTGAGTATCCGCGAGCTCCCCATTTTCCCCGTCACTGCCAATGTTCAGAGTTGAATACGCGCAGTCGCAGCCAGCCCTTGCAAGCCCTGCTACCAACAGCCCGATATCCCATTTGTTCTCCCATTCCTATCCACGCAGACCGATAGAAAAAATGATGTTGTAAAATTAAAAAAAAAACAAGGACATGAATTTTCCGTGCATTTATCGGTAAGACTTCTGGTAGCGGGCTCTGGCGCCGGGACCGCCGAACTTCTTGGGCTCGCACCGGCGGTTGTCGGCGACGAGGAGGGTGCGGTCGAACTGGACGAGAGCCTGCTTGAGCAGGTTTTTGCTGTGCTCGTCGACGAACTTCTGGTAGTAGGCGATCAGGGACTTGGCGATGGCCTGGCGGATGGCGTAGATCTGAGACGTGTGACCGCCGCCAGAGACGCGGACGCGGATGTCCACGTTGGAGAACTTGTCGAGACCGACGACGAGGAGAGGCTCGTAGACCTGTGGCACGGTGGGTGTCAGCATGATTTGCGGCTTTGAGCCAACGGGGAGTTGGAGTTGGGCGGGAGCAGAGCTCCTCGTTCCGCCGAGTAGATGTGGTCCGCACGAGCGCGACTTGTCCGTGTACTACGCAGCAGTCGTTCCCTCAGGGCAGAAACCGTCGTTCTCGAATCGTACCTTGAAGCGCAAGATCTCGGGCTGGACAAGGCTAAGAGGACGGCCGTTGACCTTGATCAATCCACGACCAGCCTGCGTCAGAGTTAGCCTCTATTCGCTTTTCTCTCGCCGCGTCTTTCCACGAGAAAATCCCGGTATGGTAGGAGTCCATCGAATGGAGGGCACGAACCTTGCAGTGGGCGACGGCAGTGGCCGTCTTCTTCTTGCCGAAGCATTGGACGCTCTGGGTGGTTGAAGACATGGTGCCTGATGGTGTCCTTTGGTGATGGCAAGTGATGATCTCTCGGGCGGGGACGGGTGAGGGCTCGCCTGGCTGAATTTTTTGAGCCCCAGAAAGGGCGAGGAGGGTTTGTGCCCTTAAAATCCGCTAAGCTGTTTCGGGCCGCAGGTCCTGGTGCACAGAGAACAGGGCCCCCTCCGCAATACTGCACGTGACCAGCAGCCCTAAACCCTGCCCCGTCTTGGGTTGTGGGCATTCCGCGAGAATTTCGCCTCGGGAATGAGCATCACGCCGGCCAACTTTACAGCCCGTCAGACCCAGGAGTAACTGCCGTCAAGGTAAGCAATTGAATGGACCGCCAACCCTTTTTCCGATGTCAATCACATGTACACAAGAATAATTCTAGAAAAAAAAAAAGAAAAAAGAAAGAAGGAAAGAAGGAAGATTCAAAGGCTAACCAACATTGCTGTCAAAGATGGTTTCCGCCAAGAAGCACGTTCCCATCGTGAAGAAGCGTACGTACCAACCCGACATGGCTACCGTCTTTTTTTGTCAAATCTTTGCAGCGAGCTCTCTTGGCCGGGAATCCGGTCTACTGGTTGCTGGAGCACGAGGAGGGGCCACGTCCAGATGGGCAGCGATGGGAATCTTGCTGACTGGCATCCGCAGGCACCGCGCGCTTCAACCGTCACCAGAGTGACCGGTTCAAGTGCCTCAAGTCGAGCTGGCGCAAGCCCAAGGGCATTGACAACCGTGTCCGAAGACGCTTCCGTGGCACCATGGCCATGCCTTCCGTACGCTTCGCCTCACGCCAGGACCATCCTGTACAAGACCAAACCATGTGCGGAACTGACCTCCCATTTCATACAGATCGGTTTCGGCTCCAACAAGAAGACCCGCTACATGATGCCCTCTGGCCACAAGTCCTTCCTCGTCAACAACGTCAAGGATGTCGAGCTGTTGATGATGCACAACCGGACCTACGCCGCTGAGTACGTCTACATCTCTCGACCCTCTCGGCATCCGAGCCATGCCGCCCCGTTGCTTTTTTTTTTGTTCCAAAAATGCTAACTGTCGCATCTCCCAAACAGGATCGCCAGCGCCGTCTCCTCCCGAAAGCGAATTGACATCATTGCCCGTGCCAAGCAATTAGGAGTCAAGGTCACCAACGCCAAGGCAAAGGTCACTACCGAGGTGTAGCGGGTTGGGTTGTGCGTTTCGTCGGGAGGGGAAAAGCCCGTTCTGGGACTGCTGCTTCTTTTTTACGGTTCGCATCGGAATTGTTCAGTTTTGCTTTTTTATCTGAGACTGATGAGATGGAAATGAAAAGCATTTCCAGTCAAGTACACTTGACCCCCAGTAGCTGCGTCCGCCCACATCGGAAGCCCGAATAAAGGCATTACCCAGATGATTGCTCTAGTGCGTCATGTTGCAAAGCTAGATTTCATAGACAGCGTCAAGTCATTCAGACGGCCACAACAATCGGCATGGGTCATTCTCTTTCCCCTCGCCCCCAAAGTGTCCGCTGTCCTGCAGAATGCTCGTACTGAAGTACAACACGCACCTCACCGATGCCCTGCGCAAAGCACACGTACTCTCTAAATTCATTTCACAACGCCCGCCGTCAAGGAGGCGCTTGCCACAAGTTTTGAATAAGCACGGCGGAGATTTAAAAAACGAACGAGGTGTCAGTAGGCATTCCGTTGGCAATCCCAACAGCTCGCATCATACGCCCCTGCCCATCCGGGTGAGATGCGCCCGATAATTGAGCTCAAGATAGACGTAGCTTCGATCGCAATACATCCATCGACATGACTCAGATAGATGGCGCAGACTAGCTAGGCTTAACAGCTTTCCATTTGACCTCCCATGGTGCGTAAAGTACATCTGAGCATCACATTGGCATTTCTACCTAAGATGCCGTCGACCAGATACCACCTCTCCCCCCGCCAAAATCAGCTCAAGGGAGACCCTTGGGAAAACAAGCCTAAGAAGCCATGTAATAATGCCAGAACAAAGGGAATCGAGAACAAAAAAAAAAAAAACGAGAGTAAACGCCCCGATGGCACAGGCCAAAAGTTGCATAATACGTAACCCACGTGTCCATGATCCGTGGATTCTAATCCTGACGCCAGATTGGAGCTACGGAGAGGAATTCACTACATCTCCGCGCCCTCAATGCTTATATGCCAAAGAAAAAAATCGTGTGCATGGGAATTGGTTTGGTATCTTAAAAATCGTCTTGAAGAGTAAAATTCAAAGAGAACAAGGCAAGCCAAGCCAAGGCAAAATAGAACTTGCTGTCGGTCGGAATGTTATGCAAAGAGCTAAATGGTGCCACGAAGACGCTGCTTCCGGGCCAGCCAGTCTCCCAACATATTATCCAGTTGCTGGTGGTAAAAAAAAAAAATACATCAGTTAGTTGCTCAAGCTCGTCATGCTAATATCAAGTGTTCTTTTACTTACAGTTGTGATTTCAGCCAATTTGGCGTTTTGTTCACGGAATAGTCCGCTGACGATGGGATGGTCACTTCCGGCTGGCTCAACGTTGCTTTTGTCATAAACAATCACAAGCAAGTCGCGGATATGGTCACTTTCGTCAAAGAAAGCATGAAGTTTGGTGTCGTCCCATGCCAGGTCTTTGCCGCTGCTTGCGGAACTACATCCCCTGGCGACATCACCTGCTGTGTGGACCAACTCAGGGGACGGAGTTGCCTCGGGCGTGATAACATCTGGAGACGAAGTGTCGGCCATAAGAGCCGGGGGTTTGGATGTGCGAGAAGAAGAAGAGTAACCAGCTCTGGCAGGGCCGTCTTGTTGGAGGCTTCGTTGGTCCTGTTGCGTGGCCGCCGAGGTCTCCGCCTGAGCCGTGTCAACCGACGATCTTGGCGTCTGATTGTCTTTGGTTTCATGGGCAGTCGATTCATCAGTAGAGGCGGTGTTTGCTGTCGCAGCCCGTTGTTCAGCAGGCTCTTCAAGCTCGGAGCTGTCCGATGCATCGAGCTCCATGCGCGTCTTTGCTTTGACCGTCTTTTTTACCTTGACATCGGCTCCGTTACTGGCGCTTCGAGATGACGCCTGTTTCGGAGTACCAGACCTTTCTTCCTTCGGGGCAGCATCGGTTGAGGATGAACGCTCATGGGCGACGCCCGAACCTTGGTGTTGATTGGACGGCACCTGTTGCGTTTCGTTTGTCTTTGGGTCCACAATCCGCATGGATGCTGGAGGCACATTGGACATGTCGTTGTTTCGACCTTCGGCAAGGTAGGATGAGAGCTCGACGGGCTTCTGCAGAATGCCTGTAGGCGTCCTCGTCCCTGAAGGAGCATTCTTTTGGAGTTTCGAGGGCTGCCGCGGCGACCCTACCTTGTCCAGTGAAAGCTGCTGCTCCTCGACAGACCGGTCTTCGCTGTCCCTTGATTCAGACATAATATCCATAGATCTCTTGCCGAACGACTCGTCGTCATCATCAGCCGCCTTCTTCTTGTCTTTTCTGGAGAAGAATCCACGCAAGCCACCAGACTTTCTATCCTTATCCTTCTTATCCTTGTCCTTGAGCTTCTTCTTCTCCTTGTCGGACATTAGTTCCTTGTCTATCTTGTCCAAGCTTGTACCAGATCTAGCCTCTCTAATGCCAGAATCACTTGAAGGTCTCGGAGTATTATCGTCACGCAACAAGTTGGGCGTCAGCGTTATTTTCTTCGTCTCAACAGTATCGTCTTTGAAAAAGGAATCCGTGTTCCGCACGGTCCCGTTTCTAGACCGGCCAATGCCACCATTCTTGTCGTCTAGTGACTCTTCGCTGCTCTGATCTTCGTCGCCAGCGTCTACTTCTTTTGAAGACTGTGCTACCGTAGACTTTTCTTCTCTGGACGCCCTTGTCTTGAGAGGTTCGACTTTGGCGCTGCTGTCTGTGACAGAATCATCGGCGACATGTCTCTGTGCTACTTGTTGGTCCTGTCGGTGGCGGTGATGGTGGTGTTGATGCTCCCTTTGTTGCGAATCATTGGTCTGCGAGTCAAACATGTCTTCGGTATCTTCGTCATCGGTGGAATAGTCAAAGTCGGAGTAATCCACGTACGTGGGCTCTGCAAATGTAACAGTTTTCCGCCTTCGACGCATAGATTTGAACGCATTCTTTTGTTTCTGGGCCTGATCCCCAAGCATGGTAGCTGAAAGCTACACAGTTTGTCAATATGAAGAGTGCTACACTTTCTTGGAGCTGTGTTGAGGGAAACGCACGTCTATGTTCCTGTGCTTGTTGAGTCGTGCGAGTCGTTCCGTTGGTGTTTCGATGTGCTCAGCTGGGAGGTAGCCTTATTTTCTTGGATTAGCACTAAAAATTGATACAGGACAGGTGACTTCCCAGACTGAACTTACCAATGCTGCTATCTTTGACTATGCGCACCAGCCACCAGTAACTATTGCTGTCGTCCAGCAGAACCATTGTGTCGCCCTTGGTGGCATTCGCTTGTCCCTCAACTGTAGCGACGAAGGTATGCAGGGCGTAGACGAATTCGAAATCGATGTCCTCTGGTTTAAGTAAGCATTCGTCCTCGCTGCAAATGTCAAGAATTGGAGCTTCGTGGCGGATTGGGTAGCCAGGCTGCGGAATCTGATCCACGAACACGTCTCGTTTGAAACACAACTGCGCATTCATTGAGGCATCATGTGCGCGAAAGGCAATGTCGCAGGAGTCTTGATGACGAAGCATGATTCGGCTGTCTACGTCCTGGTCGTTGCACAGATGGCGTGGTTCATACGAGAGCCATGCTTCAATTGTATCCAGCTCATCGCCATTGACGAAGGAGTGCTAATCCCGGCCAATTTGGGCTTGAATGGCGAACCACGATTGAGCATTCATGCTCAGGTAACCATTGGCAGCATGGACGAGACGCCCCTTTTGCTCATGCTCTTCGTCGCTGAAGTCCTCATATCTTTGTGTGCACTCTTCATGTGTGCTACATTGTTGCAGCGGTGCATGAGACGTTCGGTGAAGGCGATGCTGCCACTCAGCAACAGCTTGCTCCCCAGAGAATCGTGATACACTTGTGTCGCGAGGACGAAGTAGTGGCCCAGTACGATAGCCGTTGGTACTCGCCTGCAACGATGACTCGAAGCAGACTCTTGCAGCACTGAAATTCCGGGGGAAGGATGTGAGGGAGGACTCCCGCCGCGGCCAGGCCTCGGGCGTGGTCACCGGGTACAACGCACCATCTTCAATAGAGGGAGAGCTGGATATCTTATCCATCATATCATCGTCCAAATCGCCTTCGCTCTCGCCGTCAATATCGTCTTCGTCGGCCGAAGAGAGGCCCCCATTTGTTGCGATTGTCGATGCATCCTGTCGCTCGTGATGATATATGCCCATTGCTGATCCTCCCTTCTTATGATCGGCGTCGGCTCCGTTATGATTGTCGTCGTTTTGATGAAGTACCTCATCCGCGTCGCTGGCTCTAGAATTCGACCACGAGACCCGCGGAGCGTGAGTCTCAGCCTCGGCAGTCTCTTGAGCAACCTCGCGGAGCGTTTCGGCCTGATGGGGGGCAATGGTTACGCCCGAGACGCTAGTGGTCGAATTGAAGGCGTGGAGGTGAGCGGGATGATCTTGTGCCGATGGCGCAGCCGGATCCTGGAGGTCGAGCGTGTCTATTCGGTTGATAGAGCGGTCAGTAATGGCAAATTGTGTTCCCGGCGCGAAGTCGAAGGATGAAGCTATTCGCGGTATCTATCTGCTCTGTTCGCTCTAGACTACCACGAAAGAAAAGGTCTTGTAAAATGTGCGAGCTGGGCTGGACCCGGATGGTGGCTGGAATGCCAAACACTCCTCGAGAGTCGTAACAAGCCTGAGACGCGGCGCGCAGCCAAGAACGACGAAGGCTTGGGCTAGAAACGAGGAGGGCCCCAGGGGTTGAACAGGCTAGCAGCAACACTTGGCACAATCTGTGGAGGAGATACGTACCGGCACGAATGATGAAAGGCCTCGTCATCGCGACGCTAAGGATGCGATTAGGGGCTGGTACTCCGCCGATGTTTGCAGAGGCAATCGGAAGCCAGCCGCACAAGCGAAGCAGGCCAAGTTAAAATTTGATTGCCGACTTGAGACTTGACGGTCGCTGTCCGTCCGAGGCTTGGTCGCCTGTTGGCTTGGCTGGAGGAAGAAGAAGCCAGGCCTTTACAGCTATTGGGCGAGTCGGTTGATCAAAGAGCCCCAGCCATGGATATGAAGCGAGGCGGCTTTGCGTGGCAGCTGGGGAAGCAATATGGCCGATGAGGCGACGTCAAAACTTTTTGTGGCTTCGACGTCCAAGGTGGTAGCAAAGTTGTCGGTAGGGTTTGAGGACCCCGGCCGCAAATGGCACGCTCGAGGCTGTGGTGGATAGTGTTTCCAACTGTTGCGCGCGGGTCGATGGATGAGGATGATGCAGAGGAGCAGATCAGCAGAGCGAGGGAGGAACAAGAGAAAGGGGAGTGTCGTGGACTGGTGGTGGTGACTTTTGGATGAGGTTAGTCACATCCGCCGTTATATGTCAAAGAACTTGTTTGGGCTGGAACTACAAAGCAGAGAGAGAGCAACGAGGTGCGTGTCTCTTTCAATGCTTGTCATCTGTCTAGTACGAGAAATGCACAGGCCTGTCCATCTAGATACCTCTGCCGCCTTGTTATTCCGGACAGATTTTTTGGGAGGGTTTCGTGACAAGTGGGAGAAGCAAGGAATTGGAACGGGCAAGGGGGGGGGGGGGGGGGGTTGGTTGGGATCCCCACATGCATTGGCAGAGTTATGTATCGAGGCTTTGCAGCCGGATTGCTGATTGGTTACTTGAGGGAGCTTTAGGCGGGGAACAGCCGCCACTGAATTCAAGATAGGTACTCCGGTACTCCGTGCACCTACATTGCGCGCGCCAACGTGGTTCCTGGCAACAGCTCCCAACAGCTCGTAAGAGTGAAAAAGCTCCTGCATGACAGTACAGACACAGTGATTAAACTCTGCACAAAAAGATTACGGACTGTTATGCAAGTGATGGCGGGCTGGACAGAGTCACCAGGAACCGGGTTGGCGCGACATGAGGTACCTAGGTACTTCCCTGTGGCTGGAAATGAACAGACGAGGAAAGGGGTTATGCGGTGGGTAGGCGGTTAATGCTCAAAACATCACAATAAATGCATGTCGGTCCGTAGATACGTGGTGCGCCCCGGTGCTGGTTATGCAGGCAACCCGACAAGGCCTGGGATGTTTCATGACCAAAATCGTCCGACATGCGGCGACCTGTTTTCACTCTTATATGTTTTGTTGTAATCCCGCTAGCTCTACTCATATCTATCTTTGTAGCCGTCTTTTGTGGCTGGTCCCTCGACTGCCGTCCATGAGTTGTTTCACAGTCCTTTGGTACGAGTCGATGCTTCATTTTGTACGAGTCAAAGCTTCATTTTGTACGACTCGATGGAGATGCTGCTTTACGCTGCTCATAACGCCGGGGAGTACAAAGTTCCCGCCGGGGTTGTAATGGCGTACGTCCATCTGATCATGCCCAAGGGCATTATCCCCCCCCAAAGTCTCCTGTTGTTGTCGTTGTGGCCCGCACAATATTGAAGTTGGCTTGGTCAAACACGTCGGTACAGTGTGTTGGGTTCTGACAAGAATGTCTATAATTCTTACTACTTGTATCCTCTCTAGTCTTAAGCGCTGTAGAGCATTCTTTTTTCTTTACCGGGGAAAGGATGTGAATCAAAACACACAACTTTTTCTTCGCCATAAATGGATTTTAACCAGACAATGCCCGCAAACCCTTCGAGAAAATGAATACTGAGAATGTGCCACAGGACGTGGCATGGAAATTCAAATATAATGCCCCATACCCAATGCTTTGAGACCTCCATCTGCGCAATGCAATCTTCCATCTATCCAAGTAGGGTAGGCAACGGCAACTCCCATGCCTTTTCCCCTAGGTCCATGAAAAAATATAAAAATAAAAACCAAGCTATTTATATCGACAAAGTTGGAACAAATAATGGCAAAAAAAATTTCACAGTGAGTGATCAGTCTGGAAGGCAGTCTGGCATCTATTGGGCAATACCACCACTGATAGACATGCGTCTAACCTGCTCGGCTCCATTCAGGTTGCCGGTGATTTTAGCCATACGCTTAGACATACTATAATTCCGTGGTTAGAGCTGGGTTTTCCGCAAAGGGCCAACGTGGCAAAGGGACCGTCACTTACAAGTCAAAAAAGGCAAATTGGCTGGGCTCGCTACCGAATTCGTACACGAATCGACTGGCCAAGTAGCTACCAAAAATGGCTCTCAAGTATGTGTCGGGCACGCGAGAAATGATGGTGTCCAAGCCAATCTTTTGGAGTAGAAGATTGGGCAAAGCATCTTGCAGAACAGCGTGGCGAATCTTCTCATTAGTCCATAGGTCGGAGTGCTGAAGCTCCTCGTCGAGAGTCGTGATGGCGTTGGAAAGTTTATCAGAGAGGATGGATCGTGGTACGCCAGTTGCTTCATGCTCTCTCCAGATGGCTTCAAATTCCAGGCGAGCGTTCTCGCAGATCTTGGCTTGTACCTCGCGAACATATTCGTTGTAAAATTGCGGTGCCTGGCCAGTCTTGGCATCCACGCACATGTTCTCAACAAAACCAGCGTCGTCGAAGGAGAGCGACGCGAGTACTTCTAGTGACGAAGAAGTCACGCCACCCTTGTTCGCCGAAGCATCTTTATAAAGAATGCAGCCAGCAGCCTCAAGTCGCAACTTGGCATCCTGAGTGATAAACAAGTTGGCACCTTCCACAATGTAGGGAATAGTAGCTTTACCGTCCTTGATCAATCGGTTCACCGAGATCAGGTCTATTGACTCCGGTCTGCCACCGCAGGGAACAAAGACGTCGGTCATCCCAGTATCTCTCAGGTGATAGGTGTTACGGAATGAAGTGCCGTTGGTGACAACTTCACCATTTGGCAAAGTCACGCTGGCATCCTCACACAAGACACGGTATCCATCCTTGGAAACCTTGCTCATGTCATACTCGTTAATCATGACACGTTTCTTGGCCAGACGTACAAGTTCATCCTTGTCAAGACCGTTGGGATCGGCCAGGACACCAGATCCGTCGACAATGGCAGTCCACTTCTCATTGCCCAACAGGATTTCGTTGCTACCAAGATCACCATCGGGCCCCCCGGTCTGCATCTTACGGACCGAAGCAGGGTCGAGGTCGAGCTTTCTGTAGATCCCCTTGACGTATTCACGAACTGACAGAGTTGTCATGCCATATTTGTCGTGGGGAATGCCGCCGAGCTTTTGTGACTTGCCAGTAAAGAAGGATTTCCACCAAGGAGCGCCGCGAGCTCTGGCGTGCTCTGTGGCCCAGTCGACGAGATCAGCAGTATTCTCGTCGGGGCCCATGAAGAGGATCTCCTCCTTGCCGTAAAGATCGACTAGTTTGTTCTTGATTCCTGGGGTTTGTGCAGGCAGCAAGAGATCGAGAATACTGTCAATGTACTTCTCAAATGCTTCCTGGGCTCTATCCTGCATCTTGGGGTCCAACAGAATAACGCCTTTCGAGCCGCCCTCAGGAATGTCCTTGTTCTTGCGCTGCTGAGTGTTGGCTAAGCCGTAGTTCTCGTCAAAAAGATTTCGGGCGTTGATTCCGTAGGCCTCCTTGCTTCTCGATTTGACGATGCGAATACCGCCACGCGAGATGTCGCGGAAGCGAAGGTGAAACCCTCTCGACTCCGCACCAATAACAAGGAACATGCCGTAGAGACGGCGAGGATACTCGACTTCGGGCAAGAAGGCAGGGTCCAGACGGAAACTGAGAGCTACTTTGGTTGGAGTAAAGTAGTTTGTCTTGAGGATGGCATTGTTGAAGACGCGGAAAGCAGTCATGACCATTTCATCGTGCTCGTTGGCAACAGTTTTGGAGATTTTATCCTTGAGCTTCTCATCCGAGAGAACAGCAACGGCGGGTGTGACGGCCACTTGCTCATTCTGGGCACCCAGATGAACATTGGCGAAGGACGCGTACAAGAGCCGAACCAACTCTGGGTAATTTTGGATAATTTCGAGAATGTAGTCTGGTGTGAATGTTTCCGTACGCAGACGACGCTTCAGCTTGGACAAGAGGGCGGCCTGAGCTGGGTCATTGATATCAAGAACCTCAGAGAGAGAAGCATACTCGGGACCCAGACGATTCAAGAAGTGCTGAACAAACACCCAGGCGGAGTGAGCATACACAGCCTCCTGGAGACTCAAGGAGCCAACGGCAAACAAGTTATGGAACTTGTTTTGAGGCAGACAGTAAAGGAGCGAGATCTCCTTGGTGATCTGGTAAATCGACTCGTCGAGGGGAGGGAAGTAGCCGTCGGTGTGGGTAGCAGGCTTCAAGTATATACTCATGACGGTAATACCGTTGGAGAACTGCTCAACGTACTTTCTTGAGCTGGTAACTCCATAGTAATGATACAAGTCGCTGAGCGCGGAGAACATGCCACGCGCGGTGCGAGTGCGGAACGCGACAACAAGACGCTTCTCAGCAACTCCCTCGATGTTGAAGACTTCAATGACTGGACCAGTACGGTTGACAGCCAGGGCAATGATCTCCTGATAGATTTGCTTGGTGTTGTCGGTGGCCTTTCGCCAAAAGCCAGCATCCGAAATGGCCTCAATATTAGTTTCTTCGGGACTTGTCATCTCTGGGCTCCGTGAGTATTTGCACTGGTAGACAAAGTAGCATCGGAGCGTCGCCTTGGAAGATGGACTGGCGCCTATGACAGCTGGAGAACGGAAAGTCTCGACGCGGTACTTGGTCTTGCCTTGGTGATCCAAGTACTTGGCCTCCAAACGAGACTCATACCTGGGCCCACCAACGTTGCTCTCTCCGGGCTCGCTGGTGTCAATGTAAATAGCGTGATCGTTTGCCTCCATGTCCAGTCGGATTTCTTCTTTCTTGTCCTGTCTTGAGTACGCAGCCACCTTGGCGGCGTAGAGGGAGCTGATGTGATTGGCGATGACCTCTGGGGACTCGATTTCGAAATAGACATCGTCAATGCCCAGTTGTTCGTAGAACCAATGTATTTGTTGGTCAATCAATGACTCGGGTATATACCCGGCCTGCTGCAAAATCTGCTTCACAACCTTGACCTGCTCTTCCTTTCCCTTAAATTCAGGTGCGACATAGTCAACGGTGGCACAACGCAAGGTTCGGTTTCCGTTTCCATTAACTTGTGGTGGATAGGGGACACTGAAGTGAGTGGGCTGGGGAGAAGGTCCACGGCTAGATTCGTGAGACTGAACCTCAGCTATAATCTTTGACACGGGTGCTGATGATGACATGTTGCTATTGGATTGTATGTGACGATTGATGTTGTGGCTCAAAGCGGGGACACCTGTTTGACGACCAGTTAGCGTTTTGTGATTCTGCAGATAGCAAGCACCATTGGAATGTTCGGAGAAGATGGTCGTTTTGGAAGTTCCCGATCGGACAATAAAACCTGTGGAAGAAAGCTGACATGTGTTCTATGATAGGCAAAACCCGGGCCTTATTGGGGTCCATTGGTGGTTATGATTGCTTGGTAGAGCAATGCCATGTATAGAACACGCCGCCATTCAAACCAAAGAAAGCCATGGTTTTAAGTCCCAACCGCGTCATTCCCCGACAGAAAGAACGGCACACTTACCTTGAAGTTTCCAGAGAGAGAAAAAAAAAAAAGTGAAAAAAAATCTCGTAAGAAACCAATTCGTCGATCAATATATACAGGTGTGATGAAGTATTTTTTTTCTACCAGCTAGCGTCCGCCGGCCAATTGCAAGGATATGATGAAATAAAAGAGCTTTTTGAGGATATGGATCGTTATGGCAGATGGCAATATCGTGGTGGGGTAGGAGTATGATGGTGGGGCACCAGGTACGAGCCCTAGGGACGGACTTGACACAAACGTAGAGGTAGTTTATGAAGATTGCAAGTACGGAGCTTTTGGCGGCAGGAAAACCTTGTTGGCGCAAAGGCTGATCTCAACAGTTAGTTAACGGCTTGCTCTGAGCGCAGAAGAAAAGAAGCCGGCCATAAGGGACAGGAATCGCATACCTTCCAATGGCGGCTCAAGAAGACAGAGTTCAGTGAGGTGTGAAAGCGGCTGGTGAGATGGAGCTATGCAGCAAGAGCACAGCAGGGGCACAGCAGGAAATGCCTTGAATGTCCAAGGATTTTGTATGACGTATGTGTACGTGTATGTGTATGTGATGTGTATGCGTATATGTATGTGTATGTGGGTGGCAGCTGGCAGTTGGCAGGAGAAGCGAGAAACAAGTGTTTGTATAAGACGGCGGATATGGCAATGGGCACAGGAGAAGAGTCCCGGCCACAACTACCTTTAAGTATCGTGGGCGTTTCTGAGCGGCAAGGCACGCCACGTCAACTTTTCTTGTCTTTTGGACGCTGGACTTTTGCACAGCAACCGGCGCAATAACAGCAAACTCGGCCAAAGTACACGCCTCGTACCTGCCGGCGCCCCTCGTGGGGTGAGCCAAGAGATTTTGGGGCAACGAGGAGCCCGGGCTTGTAACGCCCAGCTCCAGCTCAGTATTGTACAGTGGATGGATGTACAGTGGGTGTACAGTGGGTGTACAGTGGGTGTACAGTGGGCGTACGTCTGCTAGCGATGATACGAATGATGCCATGCCGTCGTTCTGCCTGGTGCATTAGATCTACATCGTGTTGCGCCTAGTTTAGGTCTAGTTGGCTCTATTTTATTTAGACATGCAACTAGGCAGGTAGGTATGTTATTCATTCACCATGTCCCTCCTATTCTGCGTTGGCTGCCCCTCCAGTTCAATCAGGTATGTATGTATGCACATAGGTACCTGCCGGGGGACCCAGGGACCCAGGGCAGCAAACTCTGCTGCCGGCTGCGTACAACATACCTCCGAGGTACCTAGGGAGGCATGTACCCGCCATCGCGCGCCAACTCGGACTCTGGGGATCCTTTTCCGGTCCCTCCTCAATCACAAGATCATCAATCATCACAAGACTGTCCAGGATTGTTATTACGGCATTCCTGCATAGATTTGGTGACAATTTTAAACGTGTCTTGTGAGAGCCTACGAGTTCTCGACTGTCACTAGGGGCACCTAACTTATTAGCGTGCGTAGGTGCCTGCTAGGTAGTGTATGTACCACTGGGCAGCGTTACAGGGCGGTGCTGAGGGGCTGCTTATGCTGGGCTTTTAATAGAATAGCCCGAGCCCCAGTCTCAAGCAAGCAAATGCGAATGCAATAATACAAAAACATATACTCCGTACTACTCCGCAGACCGCAGACCGCAGACCGTAGACGATGTCATGGTGGTTACGGCATTGCCCTCGTCTCACCAACCCCGAACTGTAGGACCAAGCACATCATCCTGAATTCATCTCAGCAGACCGCAACGAAACACAATTGCGTGTACCAGACAAACGGCCATCATTAACCAACCCACTTTGGCCTCGGGGAGCAACATGTGCCCCCGGCCGGTAGAGGCATCTCAGGAACTCCAGGGAACTGACTCAATGCAGCCATGACTTGCGGCTGCCCCTCAGTGGAGAAGGGGTCCACGGGGGTCCACCGCCCACCACCCTCTGTCGTTTCGGTGGGACGCCTAGTTGGAGCTCGACTGTTACTGAACTGTCGACTGTCGACTGTCTTGATTGCGTACCCCGTAAGGCCAGGCCTGATCTTAGGAATTGGGGCTCCAATACTCCGTGGTTGTGGTGCAGCCAGCCATTAGGGTAAATTATCTCTTGAGTTCCTTCGCCAATCTGTCTAAGAGAAAAATGAAGGGCCGTAAAGCGAGCGGAAATCTATTGTTTTTTTTTTTGCTGCTAAGCCTATTATAGGTATTATTTATGCGGATTTTGCTTAATTATGCCGTGGCCAACATCCCAACTCAGCCTAGCGCCAGCGTTGTGAAGAGTTATGTCACTGGTGTTAATTGTCAAGTATCAATTGTCAATTGTCAATTGTCAATTGGGGCCAATATATATACTATGGGAGCCCCGAATTCGTAAGATTCGGGGCCTATTTTTTATTTTATTTTTTTTCTTGGTTCTTTTCACATACCCAGAATTCTTTGCGCTTCTCTGGAAGCTTCCCCTCTGCAAGCCCTGCATGGGGACCTGCTAAGCCTGATCGGCTCCCCCACCCCCCACCTGGCTGATCTGGTGATTGAAACTTGGCCCGTCTTGCGACGCATCACCAGACAAGCAGAGATTTTTCTGTTGCATTCATTGACCCGCCCCGGATCCAGTCGTGGCTGGGTTCCGGGGCCGCCATTGCGCCCCCCCCCCCCAGGTGTTTTGCAGAATTAGCAATCTTCCCCAGAACTCATTTTGCTGGCCGTTCATAGTTGCTGCTACGGCAACTGAAGGGCAGTCAGCTGGTCCAATCTTTTTCGTGCCATTATCGAACAGGTCATTAGCACGACGGCTTGGCAGGCAATCCTAAATTTCAGCGCAAATGACAGAAAAAAAAGGTATAACGCCTTTTATTTTATTTTTTTTTTAATGAATGTTGATGCCTCTCTGTTTAGTTTCGCTCCTACTCCTGCGCTTCATCAACCTTGCCAACTGTAATCATCGCGTTGCATGATGTATATACAGAATGAGTACCAATATATTTCCCAGGGGATATCGATAGACAGTGAATACACGTTCTTATCAAGACAAGCACAGCAATTGAGTGTTGCTGCAAACCTGATGCGGCCGTCTCATTACGGTGCCTGTTCGTGTAAGTCGTCGCGTGCCTGCCTATTCCACATAGTACATACGGAGGTGGGGGTACAGTACCTTGCCTACCTCTTTTACCGATTGTTCGGCATGTCGAGTGGTTCGGCAGCTTCTGCGGCCGGCGCGGGGCCCTGAGATGGGCAGCTTCTTAGGTTAGTGGTTACCTGCTGTACCTGCTGTACGCAAGTGCTGGAAAAGTATCGTACACGCTCGGTACATCTGGCGATTATTTGCTCTCCGCAGCGCCCCAAGCGACTGGAATGCACCATGAGTAGCAGCAGCCGATCCTCAATCCGGATATAGTAGAACGGCTCATACAGGCGATAACTGACATGGCCCTCCTGAAAAAGGTTAACCGTTCAACCTTCCATCCCCCTTCGCCGGAGTAATTCAAGCTGCAGCGCACCTAGCGTTTAGCGGCCCACTTCGGCTCCACTCCGGGGAAGGTTCTTTCAGGCGTCACCATTCTGACGGAGCGCTAGAAAACAATGGTCGCCCCACTATAACAGTCGCCTGACAACCCCGGCCGTGGGTGGGTACTAGGAGCCAAGTCTGGCTCTCGGATCCACCCCGTCAGTCTGAATGAGGCCATTCCCAGTTTCTATTACCCTCAGCTTTCTCCCACTGACGTTTCTATTACTCTCGTTTTACTTCATCACGGCCCGATCCCCCAGCGCCACATCAATAGCAGGCACACATTTTCGCGCGACCGCCGCCTCTTCACGCAGAGTTTTCACGAGAAGCCGTGCTTTTTGTACTTTCTGTCAATATGCAAGGGAGGCAATTTAATTTTTTTTTTATTTTTTTTTTTTGCCAGGGGATGCTAAGGTTGAAATGAATACCTACCTACCTACTTACCTACCTAGGGCAGGCAGTCAAATGGGGTTCAGAAATTCCCCCAGGTACACATGTTCACATGCTGTACATATCACACACAGGAAGGAGTGTTAAATAGTCTAGTTTCGCGAAGGATCTGTTCGTCTTGGTGCAACTCAGATTTCCTGGGGAAGCTGCAGAGCCACCCAATCAAGCGTGCGAGCTCTGCACCTCCAGGTCCCGTATTCTTGGGCGAGCCTGGCCCGTACGACAATGACTGGGGGCAACGATCTCTTGGCTCTCGGCCTGGAGAGTTGTGGGAAAAGAAGAGCTCGGTCTTTCAACGATGCGACACATTACATCTATGCCGAAACCCCAAGACTTTTCATCTTTTTGTGGCTACGGCCACCCTATCGT
Source organism: Balansia obtecta B249 (assembly GCA_000709145.1). Lineage (NCBI taxonomy): Eukaryota > Fungi > Ascomycota > Sordariomycetes > Hypocreales > Clavicipitaceae > Balansia > Balansia obtecta. The sequence goes on along the minus strand of JFZS01000265.1, from coordinate 14,845 downwards.
GTCTACCTAAAGGATGCAGTTTTTTTTTATTTTTTTTTTTTTCTTTAAAAAAAAAAAGAAAATTACACAAGCTTCTCCAATCTAGAAATGTTTATTCTGATATATCACCAGCTAGTCAGTCCGACTCCGTGTAGCCAATCAGAAGCGCGCGCCTCGCACGCAATCAACTTACAAGCAGCAGTAAACACTTTGCTATATTTCGCTTGCCTTGGATCTGTGCTGCCGTCGCCCGCAGCACAAACTCTTCAACGTGGATAGACAGCGTTGCAATCTCTCCACGAAACACGTGCGGCAATTTTGCTTTTCCCCTTCTGTTTCAGTTTCTACAGCGAATGTACACGGCGGCCGGTATATAGGGATCACGAGGACATCGATCAAGTGCTTGGGGAGCAAAACATCAGGCATGAGCCATGGCACCGGGTGCATATATGGCGTTTCTGCATCTCAACAAGCTCTGCGTCCGGTCTGTTTCATCCTCAAACAGGCTGGCAGGAAGCGGGAAACTGTATCTATGCACTGTATGGCCTCTGCTGCGCAACGACGATATACAGGTGTAAAAAGGTTGTGCTTTGCGCCGGACTGGTTGTCCCCAAACGGCTGAGGTTTTTCTTTTTTTTAAAAAAAATAAAAAAAAATAATCCCTGCGTATCGGTCACGATGCTTCGATGCTTTTACGTACAACGAGGACATTCAGCCCGATGGGCTCGTCAATCACCTCATCGGCTTGTTTCGCACGCAATCCGCTTGGCATGGCGTCGACGAGGAACAGCACCAGGTGGCGGTCGGTACAAGCAAGTACCTGGAGTGCCTCACGGTACTTTGCCAAAGTACCTAGGGCACACCCACCACTCACCAGTGAGTGAAATTGTAGATGAAGCTCAGGCTGAACTTGCCAGGGAGCTGTGAGCTGTGGTGCCTGAATTCCTCCCCCCCCCCCCGGATTTTCTTGGGGCCATCGGATTTGGTCTGACCGTTGGGCTGACACTGCAAAACACTAACATGTTTGGCTGTGCATTTGTGTCTGATCAACTGCGACGCAATGTAGCGTTGTGCCCTTTTCCCGGCAGCCTCAGTCGGATGCCGCGGATCGACCGAGCAATAGAACATCGCATTTTCCGTCCACAAGCATGCTGCGAAATGCTGTGCTCCGTCGGGAGCGATTGCTTGGCATTCCATCATCGATGCAATGACACGCCAATGCTGCCGATCCGTCCCGGTGCGGCAGGATGAAAAATACTGATGGTCCGCCGGGATGAAGGCACTGTGCCCATGCTACTTACAGTCATGTATAGTGGGTGTATATGCGCCAAGCCGGTTCATGCACTGGCGACATCACTGGCGACAGTCTCATTGCTACTGTACTGGCACTTGACCTGCCTCGATCTCGGCCCATCCGGTTCGCATCTTCAGGCGGGAAAAGCCAGACAAGAGGTCACGATGCCCTCAACTCGAGCTGTCAGGTGACTCTTCTGGTCAACATCATTTCTCCCGCTGAAACTCAAAATTTGCCCAAACACGAACGGGACAACCGGGCATTCTGTATCAATAAAACATGTCCTTGTTTCTGTCGGGCTCGATTGTCCACGTGAACAGATTGCGCCTCTGGCTAAATCTCCCAACGCCTCCAGAACGCCTCCAGAACGCAGAATCCGGTCGCGCGAAATTGCTGATTTTCGTATTCCTGCCCGACTGTGCCACACCAAGGCTATTTAGCACGCCAAACGTCGTGCTTGGGTCCAAGTGTAACTGCCCCGGCAGCCTTGTGCGTGTACGAATACCATGAGAATTGTCATGTATCCTGTTTGTATTGCTCATGGTTGGCAGGGACTTGGTCATTACACTTCTGGGAGCTTGGTTGCTTCTTTCGACTGTAGGGTTGGTCAAGTTGTGCTTCAAGACCCCGTGGTTTATGCTTGAGCCTCTGTGACTGTCACTGGTATTAATGCAGTTCACGCATGATATTTTCAGTGCCAGAGCCGATGCTCAGAGACCTATTCTTCATTTCTTTCCATCGCGGGAAGAAAGAACCAGCGAGATTCATGCGCATGGTACAACGTGAACAATGCCGAATGTGCAGGCAACCATCTCTTCTACGCCGATAACAATCTCTCGTAGCCTTTGAAACGTATGTCATGCTACATCACTACACAAAATACTTACAGAAATAACATCGTACAATAGAATAATGCCACCTAGACTAATTACAATGCAAGTTTAAGCAAGATGTAGCTAGTAATTATAGCCGCTTAGCACCCTAGGCCTTCGCTTTGCTTCCTGTACGGAGTAGTTGTATTCGAGTTTGTATGCCCTCACGCGTGGCACGTGACGTCAGACCTGCGTTTACTTCGGCTAAACCACCAAGCGTTGGGCACGGGCCTATCGCAGCAGGCTGCTCCACTCGCTTGCAATAATACCTCCGACTCCTATCAAGGCCAAAAAATTTGATGGCCACCTGTGACGCAAGTTCTCGCACCACACTCCCGACAACAGTTTAAATACATTACCAATACGGCATCACGAACTCCATTATACCTGGAGAGTCTATATTTTGTTTCAACTTGACACCTAGAAGCTTAATATCGACAGTCGATAACGCCTAAAATCAGAAGAGACGCTATCTAACCCATCTACAATGGTTACTCTCACCGAGGTCGAGGACGAGCACTTCCAAACTGTCCAGGCTGGGCCCGATGTCGATGACGACGATTTCACTGACACAGGTTCGCAATTTTGGTTTCCACTCTGGGGCATTGCACCTGGACCGGGGAGGGGGGGGGGGTGGGGGTGAGGAAGGGAGGTGGCAATTTGGAATCTCAGTCCTAACCACCGCACATTACTAGATTCCGAAATATCAAACGAATCCGATTACGATCCTTCGAACGAGACTTTGGCAGAGCGGCTGTATGCCCTGCGCGATATTGTCCCGCCGACGACGAGAGGCTGGATCTCCAGCAGGGTCAACTCCATCTCTAGCAAGGCTTGGAGCGTTTTGTCATTCAGCGGCAAGGGTGCTTGGGTGATTACGGCCTCTGCCCTATTCTTTGGTGTGCCGTTTGCTTTGTCTTTCGCCGAAGACCAGCAAGTCATCGCCATGGAACAAGAGTACGAGATGCGACAGACCGGAAGTGAGCTGTTGACTGCCGGCTCGGAGCAGAATTCCGCCGACAAGATTGGAGCTGCTCTGGAAGATGGTCAAGCAAAGCCTTCTTTGTAAATGCAGCACAGTCATTAGTATCATCATATATGTACTCTCACGAGGGATCACCAAACAGGAGGCTATCTCCACCATGTGTCGAACTATAAATTTTTTTTTTGAGACACTGGTAAACGGTATGATGTTACTCATGGCTGTGCTGCATTTACAGAGAACTTGTGCCGAACCTTTTTATTTCTTTCTCTTTTGAAGGCATTGGCAAATGGTGCCTTTAGTGTACAGTAAACTGGATTGGGGCGGGGGGAAGTAGGCGGGCAAAGATTGGACCTGGGTCTAATGAAGTTACGGCGATGCGCTATGCCGACTGATGACGGAGTTGTTTACAAAAAAAATTAATCCTGGGGAGGCATACGGGAGCGGCTATTGAGATGTGTGTTATCTCATCTCTGCCGGAAGGCGATTTAAAATGTATTTTGTTATGGTGCACTAGACTTACTTTCTGAGCTGCTGCAATATATGTCAACGACACATTCGTTCATGCGGAGTTGTACCCTTTTCTCGGCTCAAGCGCGAAAGACCGAACAGCCGAATTATATGTTTAATGTTTATACTTTGCTGGTTTCAGGTAAAGGTGCGCCGTCTGTACGGGCTGGTCCTTATCATTTGAGCACGTTTACGGCTCCACAACCCCATGGCTTTGCATGTCGGCCTTGCAGGGCTTGGGCACGCGACCCTTTCTTTACTAGCACCATATAGCAGCGCGTGTCTGAAACGAACTTGCAATCTTTGCGACGTCATTACAAGCCTTTGCAGACAGCAATTATCTACCTACCTACCTTACCTACCTACCTACCTACCTACCTTACCTACCCTACCTACCCAGGCTAGTGTTGAGTTGGGGTGGGGTTGCAAAACGTGGCCAAGTGAAGCTTGCTTACTTTACGGATTATTCTAGAGCACGTTATAGTGCATGGTGCGGTATATACCGATGAAATGCAGTCGTTTGATTGGCTTCAACAAAGCGGGCTGATACGGATGCGTAGTCTTGCGGTTTGTTAAGCAGATAGAACGCAATGCTACGGAGTACTCCGTACATGATACGTCTTTGTCAATCAGTTTGGAATGCTGTGGGTCTCCATAGCCCATTCTGAGCCTGTCTGGGCTCCAGTCGGCCAATCGGAAGAGCGGGCTCCACGCGACGATCAGTTCAGGTCAGCACCGTCCGGATGAGCAATTAAACGCGCAGCTGGAAGGCTAACATTTCCACACTCGAGAGCAGGGATGGCCTCTTACTGTCGAATAGTAGGCTGGATACAGAGAGTTATAGTGGGAATGTAGTTTTATTTGTACCGCGCCACGCTTAAACGCGCGCCCGCCAAGCGGTGCCTAGAAAAGAAAGAAAGCCCAGGTGTAGAGGTACTTGTTCCGTTTTGGGTTTAGTTGCTGCTGGGCGTTCAGGCGTCCCGTTGCTGCGCGGTTCATTGCTCCGTCCTGATGCTCGTATCTATAGATTCATTCGCGATTGCCAACGCTTCAAGTTGACGGCAAATCAAATGGGATTCTTCAGCTCTGCAACGCAGGTCGACCCCACAGGAATTCTAATAGTCTGCAAGGTAGCAGATCCTATGCGGTACTGGTGATATTTGGGGGGGGGGGGGGCGAGGTATCAGTCTTTACCTCGAAACCCGGATGTTTCCTGTCAACTTCCCAGCGACAAAAGATAAAGCACCTGAACAAAAAACGCACTGCAATGGATTACGTAGACATGCCCAAGATTGAGGTACGGCTGTCTCTTGCAGTTGTAGCACAACGCAGAAAGTTTCCGTGTCACGGCGTCGGTTTGCTAAATTCCAGCGTAGTTGCATGCTCACCTGACAGGCAGCGTGTCCCGTCAGGCACTTCACGAAATCTGGAGGAAGAAGGGATCGAGCAAAACAGGACTAGAAGACCCGATGAACGTGCTGCCGGATGGGAAAGACAACTTTGACCCGAACATGTAAGTGTGCGCCGAAACTGCACAGCCGGGCACCATCATCATCTCCATCACCGCGACGGCGGAATCTGCATCTGCAAATGGCTAAAATTGGTGTCCATCATTGATAGATTCTTCCGGTTATTTAGTCACTTCATTTATAATCTCCTGACTGATAAAGAGTCTATTCAGTATGCAACAAGAAGCGTACTGCAGGACTTCCTCGCAGACGGCGTCGTGTATCTTGAACTGCGAACCACCCCGCGGGCGACAAGCGAGCTTTCCGCAGACGCCTACGTGCATATTCTGTTGGACACCATTAGGAAGTTTGAGAAGGAGTCGCCGCAGATGCACACACGACTCATTCTCTGCATCGATCGGCGTCACTCACTAACCATGGCAGAGTCCATCCTTTCCCTGGCCACTCGTCTACGAGACGAAGAAGGACCCGGCGTTGTGGGCATCGACCTTTGCGGAGACCCGGCGGCTCGGTCTGGAGGAGAAGTGTCCATGTTCACTCCCATATTTAAGCAGGCAGCCCAGAATGGATTAGGAATCACCGTACATTTTGCGGAAGTGGAAGCCTACACCTCGCATGACGAGATACGCACGCTGCTCTCTTGGAACCCTAGCCGACTGGGGCACGTGATCTGGGAGGATGAAGCGGCCAAACGCGAGATTACGAAGCGAAAATTGTGCTTAGAGCTCTGCTTGAGTTCCAATGTTCAAGGAAGAATGATTCGAGGTGGAATTCAGGACCATCATTTCAAGCACTGGATAGGGGTAAAGGGACCCAAGATCACTCTCGGGGTAAGAGTCCTGCGCGCTTTTCCTCATCTTCGCTGAATGCTGATTGGGAGAGGGGAGGGGGAGGGGGGAATGCAGACGGACGATGTTGGAGTCTTTGGAAGCCCGCTATCCAACGAGTACCGGCTGGTTGCCGAGCACTTCAAGCTTGACCGAAGTCAAATATGTGATTTGGCTCGGCAGGGTATCGATGGCATTTTCGGCGGAGAGAAGGAGAAACAGCGACTTCGCGACATCATGTGGACCAAGTGACAAGGTAGGATACGGGGATGGCTGTTGCTCGTCTTGTTCTATGTCGCACTGCTTCCAGACAAAGCGCGACCATTCGTGGGTTCGTGGAGCCATTTTTGAAAGATGTGTGTAGGAAATGAACGAATGAACGAATGAGCGCCGCCGACAAGTGTTCTTGGTGATTTGAAATGGATGATTGAGCCAGCTGTCGTCGCCTCGATTTGATATGATTTGATGCAGGTGTTCAACAGAGCACAGCCGGCCGTGGCCGTGGCTGCCAGGCCAGTGAGCGGGCCTCCACTTGCGACGCCTCAGTGGTCATTACGTAGTATTAGGACCAGTAGCTTCGCTCTAGCATAACACCAGGCAACCTCGACAAACCACCGTGTGTACATGTTCTCGTGTCTCCTCGAATCGTCCGCCTTGTCTCAAACTACGCCTCTGCAAATGAAAGACTGCACAAAGATACGTTGATTCCAGAGCAGTCATGAACGTACGTTGCCTTCCTTCGGTCGCCGTCAAAACACTGTTCCAAGCTCCCGCTGTGACAACGACCACGACGCAGCTAATCCGTGCAAAACTTGTAGATCCTAGAATGGGCTTTCGGGAAGCGCATGACGCCTGCCGAGCGTCTGCGCAAGAACCAGCGCATGCTGGATAAAGCGATCCGAGAACTCGACCAAACGCGCGTCAAGATGGAGAAGCAAGAAAAGACGTTGATACAACAGATCAAGACGAGCGCCAAGAACGGGCAGATGGGTGCCTGTAAAATCCAGGCCAAGGACTTGGTCCGCACGCGGCGATATATCGAAAAGTTCTACTCTATGCGGAGCCAACTACAGAAGATCTCTTTGAGGCTGCAGGTGCGTCGGTTGCCGTGTCGATGGGGACCAAGTGCCTCGGCTCTTACGCTTTGCTGACCCTGCGATGACAGACCTATCGAACCAACGAGCAGATGATGCAAGCGATGAAAGGTGCCACCATGGCCCTTGGAAGCATGAACAAATCCATGAACCTGCCCCAACTCCAAAGAATCGCCATGGAGTTCGAGCGAGAAAACGACATCATGGAACAAAGACAAGAGATCATGGATGATGTTGTTGATGATGCCATGGATGTCGGCGTGGAAGAAGAGGGCGACGAAGTTGTGGAACAAGTGCTGGAGGAGATTGGTGTTGATATTGGCCAGACCGTAAGGATAAACTCGCCAATCCATGGTGATCGTGACACCGGACTGACTTGCTTAACAGATGGGTGAAACACCCAATGAACTGGGCAACCCAGCCATCGCTGAAGGAAGAATCGCACAGACTGTTGGAGGTGGCAGCGGTGGTGATCCTGTTGATGATGACCTACAAGCACGACTGGACAGCTTGAAAAAGTGAAGCGAAGGGGCCTTGTGTGTGGTGGAATGTTTTGGCCATGATAAAGGAGGCGTTTAAGTCTACAGTCAGACTCGTGATCTTTTATGTGTCAACTAAAGTTTTTCTCGCAGGCAAAGTAAAGCGTTGTTACATCGACTAGTCAAGGCTGGAATGTAGTTGGATTACTTCGTTGTCGTCCTTCTTATTGCTGGAGCTTACTGTTTGCTTTTCTACGACGTGGAGGCGTGATGATGATTCCATATGCCTCCAGGCGGCAGGACTATCACGAGCACTATCCGTCAGCTCGGAAGACGAGGAAGCCGGCAAGGGGGAAGCAGTTCATGGTAAGACCCGCATATAAATTACATGCAATGGCTCAACGCAAACGGGACCATTGTTAGCGGCCGCGTGGTTTCCAGATTGACCGTCACTTTTGGTACGAGAGAGAGAAACGTGCCATCTACAGTTGATACCTGTTGGGGGGTTGACAACCAGTCTCCAGCACTTGCATCTCCTCCCCAGAGTAAACCACGTCCGACCAAACTTGCCAGGCGAACAAAGTTTTGCGGCATGAAGCCAACGAATGGTAGTCTTATTCCGAGAAATCTCGTTTGCCGGAAACACGTCGATGGGGCGCAGTTCTGGTTACGGATGGTAAATGATGGTCAGCCAGGCTGCAGTCGAGCATTGTTTGCTCAGAGCAGTGCGGTGCAACCTGCGCACGTCGGGCGATGAAGATATTGCAGAGAATTTGTCGTCGCGGCAGTTACGGATGCACATCTCGGTTTCCCCTCTGGCTGCGTTTCGGCGGTGGCCCCATTTTTGGTGGGGCAAGCACTTTTGTAACGTTGTATTGAGGGCAAGTCCTACGTCCGTACATGAGGTAGGTTTGACGCAAGCAGAACTAAGAATTATTCTGGACTTTATTGACAATATTTGGCGTAAAAAAAATAAAAAAATAAAAAACCTCTTTAGAACAGTCTATTATGATAGCAATTAGAGTGTATTTATGTGTTTTGGAGTCTACAGTGGTCTTGATGAACGAGGATCTTCGTTGATACTTCTCCTGATGGTACTTCTGATTCTTGATGCGGATTACGATAACAAATGCTGCGCCTGGGCACACCCTACAGAATCTTTATCATGCACTGGCCACTCATTCATTCATTGCCTTGGGGTATTTTCCAAACCCCAAAAACAAAGCTCCAGTATCATCATCATTGGCTGGGTGGCGTCGTCCGCGTTCAAACGTCAAAAGGTCTCAAAGGCCTCCAAGGTCTCAAACTGTTCACGCTGATGGCTGCTGAGTGGCTGACAATGGCGATGCGCGGCAGTGCGACCCGATTGGTCGCACGGGGCCGCACCTGGTCCCAGTTGCCCAGGCTTCGTTGCCATTTTCAAGATCCAACCCCACCCGTCCACAGTTATCTCGCCCCCCCCCGCATACCCATAGCCTCGCCCAGCAGAGAGACCCCTCATCTTTTGCACGCTTTCCTGTCCTGCATCCATCACTGGCGCTACGGAGCAGACAACAGGATACACGAACCACCGGGCAGGTCTTGTTTCTGCCACCACCTTGTTTGTCTGCGGCACTTCGTACGGCACTCGTTCGCCCATTCCTGTCATTGTTCCCATCTGCGACATTCAGCTGGCGTCACGATCCCATCACCAGACGCGCCTGTATGCGAAGCCGTAACTTGTTTAGCACTGCTACGATAGCGTTTCCCGGCCTTGCTCCGTTAATTTAAGTGAGCTAGAGTCTCTGCTTCAGTATCTGGTGGTACTCACTCCATGTACGTCTGTTTGTTAGCGTGACAACACAACTGTCCACCCTACCTACCCTCGTCGACCGTCCTCCTCGTTTGCCTGTTCGTAATCCTCTTGTGTCAGGACGCTGTGGTGCGTCAATGGTAGCAAACTGCTCAACGCTCATGTGCTTGCTCCTCTGGCTCCTGTCGAAAGCGGTGTAGCTACCTTTGTGACGGGTTTAGGCACCATATTCACGGCAACACCTGCCGAACATGCTTCAACAACAAACCAGTCGACTTTGACTCTATTTGATCTGTAGCACGGCTGACCCTCTCCAACTCACAGCTCGTAAAGCACCTCATTATTACCGCGCTTCTCATTTCTCAACCACCTTTTTTTTTAACGCCTCGATTTCAATACTCGACGACTTCATAACCCTTGTTTGGAAGCGTTGGTCGGTTTCCTTTTCTAAATCTTACAACGTTTGGTCGAAAACGTCGTCAAGTATCTATTCAAACCCACCACGACCGCCACTATCAACGGTGTCAGGTTGTCCGATCCACCGTTGGTAACTACCATCCATCCATTCTACCTTATATTTGCCTCTCATTTCCACAAAGCTGGCAGGCAACAAGCGGCGCAGTCTCTCCTCCCAAGGAGGAAGCCTGCTGAATAGGATGTTTGGTGGGAGCTCAAATTCTCCAGGATCCAAGATCGAAAGCGATTCAAAAACGGAGGAAAAGCCTCCTTCTCCGGCCCTGAATCCAAACACGACCGCTCCAAACCCCATCAAGGCAACCATAGCCCAATCCTCGGGTGGAGAAAAGCGCAGTGGCAATGGAAGCCCTCCAGGACGTAACGACAATGGCAGCTCCATCGACAAGAAGAGGAGAAGTAGTGGCGTGGGGAGTAAGGCTAGTAGCTTCCTAGCCTCAGCAAAGAACACGTTAAATTTCTCCCAATCGGGTCGAGGCAACTCTGATTTGAGTGCCCAAACCCCGCTTCAAAAGCTAGGAAAACAAGATCCTGCTCTGGCTGTGCCACAAGGTCAACATAATAATTCCGCTGGAGAGTCGGTCCCAGGACCAAAGTCTACATTTCGAGTCGGAGTTTGGGAAGATAGGAACAAGAAATGCCGCCGAACTATGGAAGACACACATGCATTCTTGTATAACTTCTTAGCAACTCCCTCGCCCAATGCCGACGCAAGCATGAATTCCAAATTGGATAAGGGAGCAACGGAAGGAACAAGCAAAGAAATGGTGGAATCGGATAACGGTTATTTTGCCATTTTTGACGGACACGCTGGTACCTTTGCTGCGGACTGGTGCGGGAAGAAGCTCCATCTCATTCTCGAGGAGACCATACGCAAGAACCCGAACATGCCAATCCCAGAGCTCCTGGACCAGACCTTTACTTCTGTAGACGCGCAACTGGAGAAACTGCCTTTGAAAAACAGCGGTTGCACAGCTGCTATTGCCGTCTTGCGATGGGAGGATCGCGCGAGTACGGATAAACCAGCTCCGACGATCCCAAGCAAGCAGACTTCCAAGACCAACGAAGCTTGCTCCACGGACAAGGAAAGAGGAGTCGCATCATCAGGTCCTACCCGGACGCCATCCACTTCTTCTCTTGATGCTGCCGCTGCCGCTGGCACGAAGCGAAAAGCATCCACGGTTCGACAGCGCATATTGTACACTGCCAATGTTGGCGACGCTCGCATTATCTTGTGTCGTGGAGGCAAAGCCCTTCGACTGTCTTATGACCACAAAGGAAGCGACGAAAATGAGGGCAAGCGGATTGCGAATGCTGGCGGCCTCATCTTGAACAATCGTGTGAATGGTGTTCTCGCGGTCACTCGTGCCCTAGGAGATGCATACATGAAAGATCTCGTTACCGGCCACCCTTACACTACCGAGACCGTGATACAAGCTGACCAAGACGAATTTATCGTCATCGCATGCGATGGAGTAAGCGGATCCCGGAACGAATATTTTTTTGAAGTCTGAAAATGGACAGATGTGCTAACCTCGACTTTGAGTAGATATGGGATGTATGCAGTGACCAAGATGCTGTTGATCTGGTTCGCGAAGTACAAGATCCCATTATGGCATCCAAGCAACTGGTCGATCACGCCTTGAGCCGATTCAGCACTGACAATCTCTCGTGTATGGTTGTTCGCTTGGACAAGACGCCGGCTGGGGCCGAAGGAAAAGCTGCGACGGATAATGAAGCTGGGTCAGAACACGATAGAGCAGCAAAAGTCAGCGAGGCCGACAAGATTTTATCAGAGACCAAGCAGAAGATAGCCGAGGGAACGGCGCCTGCTGTTGGTATATCTGCCAGCAACAGCGGGCGCGGTTATGACGCCGTGCCTGCCGACAAGGGCGACCTTGTTGTGACCACCCTGGACGAAGCGGTGGAGGAGGAACCCGAGCCTGAGGACGAGCAGGACAAGTCAGAGGTTGGGTGTACCAAAGCCGGGGAGCCTGCTGGCGCGGAATGAGGTGGCTGCGAAGGACAAAAAAAAGCCCAAGTCGTGATTAAAGTAGCTGATGCACAGCACACACTTGTTACATGGCCTGTTATATATGAATTGATGTGACGGAGGGAACGATGACCGGTCTAGGGAAAGATGACTACCCAAAGAATAACCCAGGTCGATGCTTTCAATGCTTCAATTCCGAACAAAACTACGTATTATTATTCGTCAAGTCATGGTTCGATCAAATCTATGTGGAGTGTTTTCTCATACTACCTTGTTGGAGGAGGTGACAGGGTACGACGCGCGGATGTTTTTATTTGACGAAGCTGTGAAGTGTGGAAGTTAAGAGTGCCGTTCTCGTCTGTGCTGCTTGGTGTGTTGCCTCGCGGGACTGATGCTGATGGATCTGATGGATGGCTAGTTGAACGGTTAGCCCCAAGTCCAAGCCCAAGTACCCGTCGAATTGACCGGATGTTTTACACAGAGTACACTCGGTACGGCCTGGTGATATGGTCCGTACCTACGGCAAGATGCTGCGTCAAGGTTTTGCAGCCGACCAGGGTTATAATTTGCAGACTGGCCTCCCCTCCCCTCCTTGCTAGGCTAGCCTAATCTGAGTTGATGGATGCAGGGGCGCTGGATCCAGCAGTGATGGATAGAAGTGATGTATAGATAGGTGTCTTTTGATATGAACTTGGGCTTCGCCTGTCGTCTTTGTCGCCCTGGTGATGGATGGGGTGCGTAGACACGGAGACGCGGAGCACACTTGGCTTTTTTTTTTATTTTTTTTTCCCAAGAAGTCGTTGTCTGGTGGGTGCTTTGCTTTGTATCTCAATAATGTTGACAGGATGACGATGATGGCTGTGGCATTCCAGCCAATACCTCCTACCTAGGTGGCATCCCGGTTCCTGGCGGCTGTTTGTTTGTTTGTAAGAGTGTACAATGCACGAGGTGGAGTGGCATTCTAGTCTTCCACTAACGTTAAAGCGCCGGGAGGTCAAAGCTTACGAGGCTGAAGCCCGAGTCTGTTTTGTCCAAATTACATAGCGGGGGGGGGGAAGGAGCGATTTGGTTGGCACTTGGGGGTGCTTGTACTTTCATTGTCCCTGGTTTGTATTCAGAGCGTTGCCGGTACGCGCACAGCACGCAGCACACAGCAACAGCAACAGCAACAGCAGCCCTGCGTCTTGCTGCTCGGCACCGGCATGATTTGCATGCCAAGGCACAACAAGACAGACACGTTTACACTAGTTCTAGCTTAGTCTGTTCACTAAGCCTTGGTAAGAATGCGAATGCCGTAATCGATTCAGGGCTAAAGACACACGGATCTTACCCTCCGGCCCCCGGTAGCGCGGGCCAGCTAGAATGGAGATGAGTTTTGACATGAGCTTTGACATGAGCTTGACATGAGCTTTACATGAGCTTTGACATGAGCTTTGACATGAGCTTGACATGAGCTCGACATGAGCTTGACATGAACATACATGAACATACATGAACATGAATTGACACGGAGACGCACAGGCAACAGCAATCTTGAGCCCCTGCCGCCAATGCCAGCGCCTGCGACATGGCTGATGCCTCTTCATCTTGGATCAAAAGTGTCTTGTCCCTTGTGCTTGTGCTGCCTTGCGCTGCATCGCTCGTCTGAAGCTATCCATGATCCTCCTCATCCGGCCTTGGCACCTGCCTCTTGCCCCTTGGCTTTACAACAATTCATCTGGGCACCATCGGGTTCGCTCTCGCTTTTCGCTCATCCGCCCATGCGCCCCTTGTTGGTGAGAGATTGGAAAGGCACAACCTCCCCCCCCCTCCCCCCCGCACTTCTTTCTTTTCTTATCCCTCCTTTTCCCATGTTCTACCTCTTTCTCCCCACCCTCATTTTCTCCAGCTCTTCCCCCCCTCCCCTTGAGTTTGTCTCTTCATCTCAGCTTGGGCAAAGCCCTATATTGTATCATTTGCGCTTGTTAGTTGGCCAACGGTTGGACACAAGCCCTTTTGTCCCCCCAGTTGCTTGCTGTTCATGACCCTCGGCTGGGTCTCGAAAAGTAAAGAAAGAAGCAGGTAATGGTTTTTTGCGTACCGTTACCATTTTTTCCAATCTCCAGTCGCTGCTCTTGGATCTTTGTGTGTCCTGTGCCACGACGTTTTGACAGCTACCGTCATTCCGGATTCCGGACACTGCTTGAGTTGCTCTATATGTACAATTTTGTAGTCTCATGCCGTGCCACGATAAACTGCGACATACATGATGGGATTTGACCAATCTGTTGCTCTGCGGCTCTGGACCCACAGCCAATCGCATGCTCCATTCGTCTCCTTTCATCCCTGCCTAGGTACCAAGGTACCTAGGTACCTACCCAAGTAGAGGTGTCTAGGCAGGTACCTGGGTTGGCATCCTTCTTGAATCTCTTCAACCTTCAGGGATTCACCGAGGGGACGAACCCTTTTTTGTTTCCTTCTCTATTACCGGCGCTTGCATCTTCTATTCCTGTCGGCCGCCTCTTTTCCTGGGACTGGGCACCATTTGGATTCTGGCCTGGTTGTCGCTCCATGGTTGTTGCGTTGCAGTCAACATCATTCATGCTTGCTCTGCCGCCTGAACCCCATCCCCCCTGATTTTAGTATCTTTCAGACCTCGAGGCACGCGGACACTTCTCCCGTCCGCCACCCATCTTCTTCGCCGCCGCAGCCGCCGCAGCCGCCGCCGTTCCTGTGTTCGATCCTATCACTGTATATTTCTTTTCTGTCGAGATCCGGTAAGAGAAGAATCAGTCATCCTAAGCACGGCTTGGTGAACAGTGTCAAGGACCATGTCGTTAAATGGACTTGATGACCCTAAGGTGTTGGAAGCGCACGAGGCGGCAATTTCTGAACCTGGAGGCTGGTATGCAACATCACCTCCCTACACGACAATCCGGAACGATCCTACGGCCGCTTGCTCTAGACCAGCGTCGCCACGGTCAAGATCCAGCGCCCCTAACATTTTCGACAGGTTTCTCTTAAAATACCAAGGCCGAGACGAGATTCAAGTCCTGAATCGCGGTAACGGCGGTATTGTCGAAGTGCGAAATGCTGTTGCC
>JFZS01000264.1:0-35475 GCA_000709145.1 Balansia obtecta B249 | reverse complement strand
TTTTTAGTAAAAGTTATTAAAGTAGTAAATAATAGCTTATACTTTATTTATTATTTTAAATACTTTTTTAAGTTTTTTTTAAATTTTTTATAATTTTTAAAGATTTATTAAGTTTTTTTTTTAGTTTTAATAAAAGTTATTAAAGTAATTCTTTATAATAAGTTTAAACTATATTAATACTATTTTTATAAAGTATTTTTTAGTATATAAAATCTTTTAATAAGTTTTAAATATTTTATTTAAAAAAAAGTAATAATAAACTTAAAGCTATATAAAAAATCCTTAAAGTATTTTTAAAGTTCTTTTAAATAGTTTTAAGTTTTTAAATTTAATAATTTTATTAAAGTTTTTTAGTTATTAGTTTTACTATTAAAAAGTAGTAATTAGCTATTAAAGAGCTATAATTTTATTTACTATTACTTAATTATTTTTATTAGCTAGTATATTAGTAAAATTCTAAAAAGCTATTTTAATAATATTAAGTTATTACTTAAAGTAATATAGTATAGTTTTAAATAAAAGTCTTTAATATATAATAATTAAGGTTAGTTTATATAAGTAAAACTATAAAGTAGTTTAAGCTAAGTAATATAATACTAAGTTATAATTATAATTATAACTAATAATTCTATTAAAAACTAGCTAAAAAAATAGTTTTAAGTAACAAGGTCTTATATAGCTAAGTACTTACTAGTAATAGTAGTAATTAGTAGTGTTGCTTACTTCTGTTAAGTAGTAATTGCCTTTTCTGCTTACTAGTAGAGTAGTGAGTAGCAATGTGATTAGTTGATTGGTCTTCTTCAGACCGACGTTCTGCCGGGCCGCTGGTTGGGCCGTAACAATCCACTAAAATTTAACGAAATAGAGATAACACAAAAAGCTCGAAAGACGCTCGTGTTGGCATATTTACAAGAATTTAGGCTCTCATGTTACCAGATGCAAAAAAACTCACAATAACCCAAAGTCCTGCCCCCTTTTCTCTCTCTCCTAAGTTGACATTACTCAGGAGCCCCACATCTCCATGCCATCGGATCATCGAGTATTACCTGACAAAATCCACATTCTTAACACGGACGAGCCAAGATGCAACTTAGAAGTTGGAACACTGAAGATTAGTCACTGAAGACCGCTAACAGAACAAGGCCAGCGCTTCTGCAAGTCTGATATGCCGAGACCATCACTCACTCTCCTTGCTAGCATACCCAAACGCTCAAACCTGCGCTGACATAATAGAGACAAGTAAAGCACATGTAAAGAAAGCGACAAATAATATCTAATTATCCTCACAACGCGCAACCCAAAGTACAGATGTCTCCGCCACAGTCCATCGTGAGCGTCAAAGAGCGGCTCAAAGCCAGGGACAGTCTTCCCAAAGCACCACCCGCCTACCTCGCAACAGCCGGCTCTCCTCTAACAGTCGACAAGACGGCCTACATCACCATTCAGAAGGCACCGCGGGTTCTTATTGAGGAATTCACTCTTCCCAAACGGTCTGGACGAGCCTGGGAAGCACCCGCCGGGTCGATAGTGCGTATCAGCACCCCTGAAGGCCCTCAGGTCGGTACGCTTCTCACTCACATGTCCAGAAGTCCCTATTCAGCACCAGTAACTTATATTGTCATTAAATACAGGCGATTTGAATATCTGGAACCGGCACAACGCCCGCGAGCGCTTCTGGGCAAGTCGCACAAAGCAGCTCCATGCTTCTCACGTCTCAACGCATGATCGTCTGTGGTCCAACCTTCCCTACATGCGGCCGCTCGCGACCATCATTCACGACAGTCTAGACTGGTACGGTATCGACCAGCACGGCGGAAGGGTCCATGATTTGCTCGGCACGCGATGCGATCCATACATCAACACCGTCCTGGCAGGTGAGCAGTACGACTTCCACTGCCATTCTAACCTGACGCGCGCGGTGCAAAAATTCGGCCTGGACGAATCAGATGTCCACGACGTGATTAATATCTTTCAAGTTACGGGCCTGGACGAAAAGGGTCGCTATTTCATGAACCCGTGTCCCGCGCAGGCAGGTGACTGTATTGAGTTTCTAGCCGAGCAGGATCTTTTAATGGCTTTGAGTATGTTTCCCATATACAGAAGTACCTTGAACTGTGCTGTAGAACTGAAGGGCTAATGGCTGTTGTGGGGAAATAACTAATTAAAGGCACTTGTCCTGGCGGCGACCTTTCAGCATGGGGTTTTGGAAGTGATAATGAGAAGGAGATGCTGAAGTGCTGCCGGCCATTGCATGTTCAGGTTTACAGGCTGGAGGATGCAGAACTTCTTTACCAGCTGGGCTGGAAACCAGCTGAGGTGTCCAAGTATATCGGTGGACACGGCGTTCTTTCCCCAGAAGGTGGGAAATAGGATACATGGTGATTTTGGATAGTTGGCGTGCTACAGCGAGGAGTTTACATGATGCGAGGCAGCGTATAAATATAAAGGAGAGACAGGGCTCAGTGCGCCTGTGCGTTGCGTGTTTTTCAGAAGCGACCTCTTTCGACTTGCTACTTCTGCCTCTGACGAGATACTCATGAGCATACCTTTTTGCTGAGCTCCAGATTTTTGCCTACTGTTCAAATTACGTTCTTAATCCACTGAATTTCAGAATCTGTGTGATAACGCTGATCACTGACTACATAGTAAAAAGAAGTAAATGAGTATCCCTTGGTCCATTGCTGACCGTACAATCGTACGAACCGCATAGCTTGGCAACCCGTACAATTGTTCAACAGCTACCATCAGTACGACCACATTCCAGTCGGTTGTCTACGTATTTAACAGGATACTTACAGCTCCTAACATATTCATAAGTGTTGAAACAGCACGAGTTATGTGGCAACATGATACATTCAGCTATCCTTACAGCCGGCCGCAATCCATTTATATCTAAGAAAACCAAGCCGGCTCAACCGCAAATTGTGCAACAACCACCGCTCCGACATCCCCTTACTTCCACAGCTTAACCAGCGACACCTCCTTATCATCATGCTTGTTCAGGATCTTGGCCGTAGCCAGCTCAAAGTCTTCCTGTGTAACATGCACCCTTCTCTCTCGCAGAGCATACATACCAGCCTCAGTGCAAACACCTTTCAGCTCAGCACCTGAACAGCCGTTCATCTTCTCTGCAATTTTCGTCAGGTTGATGCCTCTCGTCAGGTTCATCTTTCGGCTGTGAATCCTGAGAATATCAGCCCGCGCCTCTACACTGGGTGGTGGGAACTCGATTTTTCTGTCGATTCGCCCCGGACGAAGGAGGGCGGGATCTAGGATATCCAGACGGTTGGTTGCCATGATGATCTTTATATTTTTGGTGGGCTCGAAACCATCAAGCTGATTGAGCAGTTCTAACATTGTACGTTGAACCTCCGAATCGCCACCCGACGAGCCTTCTACTCGGGACGAACCAATAGAGTCTATTTCGTCCATGAAGATGATGGATGGTGCGTGTTCACGGGCCATAATGAAAAGCTCGCGCACCATTCGGGAGCCCTCGCCAATGTACTTCTGAACGAGTTCCGATCCGGAAACACGGATGAATTTACAAGCAGTATGGTGAGCGACGGCTCGGGCAAGGAGAGTCTTGCCTGTCCCAGGGGGCCCGTAGAGAAGAACACCCTTCGGTTGGGCGATACCTAAGGATTCGAAGAGTTCGGGGTGCTTCAGACCAAGTTCGATTACTTCCTTAATCTCCTTGATTTGTTGATCCAGGCCACCGATCATGTCGTACGTACTGTCAGGGACCTTTTCGACCATCATGAGAGAGATGAGTGGATCTACGGAGGATGGGAGGAGCTTTTCAAGCTTGTAGCTGTCTGAGAGAAGCGTGACACGCTTTCCGGCTGTGAGCTTGGCGACATCGACATTGTCGGAGACATCAACGACTATGTTCTTGTGTTAGCATTTCGCGTACGGTTGAAGTTGACGGTCATATCGAACAGAATTTCGGTTAATTATCAACGTCGAGATATTCTTACCGTATTTTCCTTCGGGGTGGACCTTGACAAGAACCTTTTTCGTGCCCATGGCCTTGACCACTTCGCCGACATAGGAGCCTGGCTGCTGTAGCAAGCCTAGCTCTTCTCGGAGTAGCCGTACGCGAGAGTTGTAGTCATTTCTTTGAGCTTCAAGGCGGCGCAGAGCTGCTTGGCCCCTAAGAATCTCGAGCTTCATCGCCTCAATCTTGTTGTGGTAGTATTCGTCGAGCGCCATGGTTGTTATGGACTCTCCAATGAAGGGTTATTTCTGGGAGAAGAAGCACAGTATCGTGCCAACAAGGGGTTGGCAATAAGGTGATGACGGCCAGCGGGCGCCTTTGCAGAGGTTGGAAATGCGAGAGAAGCGGTCGAATCGGCAGGATTCTCGTAAGCTCGACGTGGTCGGCGGATTCAGTTTGATTATGTGCACTTGAAGGCTCAACTATAGGCTGCAGGAGTCTCGTAAGCATTCGTCTCTTACCTTCAGGTATAAGCCACAAGCAAGTGAGCTTTGTGTGGTGTGGCTGCGGAAAAACTGGGTTTACCGAACTCCGTGAAAGTGGATAGTACACTGTTTATCGATTATCGGTAAATCCTTGTTAACACGGCCGAATATTGAAGTAGTACTTCGAAATAGCTACAATATACTAGCCCTAAACGTATGTAGTTGCATTCCTATAAAATAGGTTTAATAATATCTTTCAAAACTAATATAGTAAACTCTCTAGAGATGCTATAGAACTAGTTTTCTGTATTAATAATAACTTCTGTTAAGGGTACCGTAGCTAATGCAGACGGCTGTATACATTGTATGCAATTTACCTCATTATAAAACTAGAAATTGCTAGTACTTATATTATAGTGAGATTCACATATAAATTAAGTTATTGTTTATCTTCCTTAGTCCTGATTGGCCTACTAGCTAACCCGCGACCTACTGTAGGTGGTGCCTGCTCCTTTGCACTGCCAAACGGTTCGTAATTTACCGCGGGACTATGACATATACATCAGCTGTCTTGATGTATTGGCAGGAAATTCGGGTCAAGTTGAATTGGGGCGTCCGGGCCGCGTGGGTCAATGAAAGTAAACGAAGCCGAAGCGGCATGCGCAATGCTTTTCGAAGGACTTAGCGCTATTGGTACTGATTTCAACAACGACGCAATCTTCAGACAACACTGCACCAGACAACTTGAATGACTTGACATGAGCCTCCCATCTAGATCTTCCATACGCCAACAGTTCCTGTATGAGCTTGTATGGAGTACCGAAGGTCGCGACTAAGCGAGGGCAGGCAGCATCAGCGTTACCCTTCCCTGGGTTGCATGACGTGAGAGCCTGCGGAGTTGTGCGTGGAATGGGTGGCCAAGACCCGGCACGCGCTTCTCCTTTCCTTCATCGCCGGGTCACGAGTTGGCGGCCCAAACCTCGGCGGAACGACATAGTCTCGCACACAATGATACTGTTCGAATGGCATTGTTTGGTGTTAGCCAAGCTTAATGCCTCATGCTGTGAACTGTCAACTGTCATTCTGTACCATCCTTTGCCCCAGTCTCACAGAACCATGTCGAGTTGGCAACCCCTGCACGGGTTCTGTGTTGGCTGGAAGCGAGACGGAAAATATATATAATATATTCGCCAGAAGTAAGATAAAATTGACCAGGGACCAAAGTGCGCCTCTTTTGCGGCCTGGGATGCTGTTTTGTCGCCATACCTTGCAGGCCAAGACGTAAAATATTGCTCGCAGGTTGACTTTGCTGTTGTTGACTTTTCCGTTTTCAATTTCCTCCCTTTGTGTGGGAGTATTGTACAGAAATTGCTGATTACTGTGTTGTTGTTGTTGTTGTTATTGTCCGCTCCTGCCTCTGTCACTGCTCGCGTTAGTCTTCGCGGCTTCCCACTCTTCGCGGATCCCCATGTTCTTCTGCCTTCTCTGCCTCTCTGCCTCTGTGCCTGAGCTCCCAAGCTTACTTTGTGCGACTTCGCAGAGCTTCCAGATCCAATCCCCTTCAATCCATCCATCCATCCATCCATCCATCACACTGTCACAAGCACCAACCGTACCGCCAGCACCGTTACCTGCCGACCCTCCTCCAGTCCTCCGTCCCGGTCGCATAATCCCCTGCCCCGTTCGTCTCGTGGCACACCAAATTGGGTCCAGTCAGTGCCGCGCCTGCC
Organism: Balansia obtecta B249; assembly: GCA_000709145.1. Lineage (NCBI taxonomy): Eukaryota > Fungi > Ascomycota > Sordariomycetes > Hypocreales > Clavicipitaceae > Balansia > Balansia obtecta. Next base: position 29,320 of record JFZS01000264.1, on the reverse strand, counting down.
ACCGCTAATTCTTGGCCTTTTGGATCCTTTTCTGTTATCTTCTTCTATTCTATCTTGGTTTTTTTTAATTCTCTTTTGATTTATCTTATATGGTAATCTCGCCGCGAGCACTGGCAAATTCGCATTTGCTGGATCTAGCTGTGTCTTCTCACCGTCTGGGTTGAAGCAAGACTCGGTAGCTTCGCTCCACGGATTTTCATCAACAAAGCACGAATGCAGTTCCTAGTTTCCTAGGCTGACCTCTCTCCTACCTGCCACCACCGTCGCTCTGTCGACTGGTCTTTCTGGCCGCACGTAGATCGACGTGCTCAGTACATTTTGGCTTTGTACTGTTGAAACTGGATACCTGATCGGCCACGGTGCCGTTCTCCATGAAGAATGGATTCCTCAAACAAGGACGGCGCGTCTGCAGGTCGCCGCTCCACTATTCTAACGTCTCCTACTGATGCTAGTCATAATGATCGAACCTCCCCAACCGCCCAGCCAGGAGAAGACTTCGGAGAAAGCTATCAATCTACCGACACTATGCGACACCAGCCAGAGGGTGTCGATTATGGTACGTGGCACTATCGGTCGTCTGACTTCGTTTTTTGCACTTTTCTTTCTTCCTCTTAATGTTCCCGTCATTTCTCTACAATGTTCCAAGCGGGAGGATCCTATTCTTCAGCTTCATTGCTGACAACCCATTTGTAGGATCTATAAACAATCCTCCGATCGCGAGCAGCAGTCATACACCGGGCGAGTCGTCACAAGAGCGATCTACTACAAAGGGCGCTCCTCAAGCTTCGCGACCAGTGCTTAAGCCACCCCATCGAGTTAGATCGTTTCCTCGATTGCGAAAACCACCATTGCCAAGAAGGACATCGTCCAACACTCCTCATCGAGGCGACGTATTCTCGGCCGAAGATGACTTGCACGAGGTTGAAGCCGAGCGACAAGGATACACTACTCGTCGAAGGTCCCAGCAGCAGACGGCGTCGTTGTCACGACTGCAACCATATCAAGGCGGGGAGGCAGAAGATGAGCCCGAATCTCGGAGTGGTGTTCCACCAACAACAACAGAGGAAGTGGAGGAGGAGGAGCAGGAAGGCAATGATGAGATACCACTAGAAGATCATGTTGACTGTGATTCGGAAGGCGATATAAGTGATGCCGAAAGCTTCACGCTCAAGGATAGGCAACAGGCCATCAACCAGACACATCCCTTTGGTATCAGAGTCTGGAAACCTGCGCTGTACAAGAAGGACAGATCTATTCAAAAATTCGCTCAGGCAGATATTCATTCTTCTCCTGGCGGACACGTCAGTAAATGGCTAGTTCTGTTCAATCTTGTCTGGACATTGGTCTTTGGGTGGTGGATGGCGAGTCTCGCTGCAGTTGGTGCCATTGTGTGTTTGCTTTTCGCGGCAGCTCCTAGCGGCAGAGAGTACGGTAGAGTCTTATGGGGCCTGGCAGGGTATCTGTTTTATCCTTTTGGTAAGTTTGTGCGTCTGGAAAAAGACGAGGCTTACATACACGAGGACCAAGATGAAGGCCGAAGCATGGCAGAATATGAACAGTGGCAGAATGGCGACCTGGAGTACGGACGACTATTCTTTGGCCCTGAACGCAATCGGTCCATCATTGGGCGATCTCGACGAAGCATTGACTCGGAGCGCAGCGAGACGGAGAGTTTGCTGGGAAGGGGAAGGCGTGGGGGATCTCGCGACATGCATCCTCCTATGAAGAGGCGCCTGTTTGGTCGCGGTGAGTGGAATATTGGCCGTGTCATCTTCTTCGTTTTCTTCTACTGCCTCATATCGCCATCCCTGATTATTACATCGGCCGTTTGCTGGTTCCTCGTCTTTTGGATCCCCATGGGCAAGATTACGATTCTTCTCTTCGATCATCTGCGCCGTCACCCCCTAGCATTGTCCTTTGAATCTCATGTGGATTACATGCGAAGCGAGGACGCCGCCGACTCGTCTATCCTTGTCTGTACCTATCGAGCTGTGGGGTCCAAGTACTGGAAATACACCATTGACGGGACCAATATCTTCTTGATCAACCTTATGGCGGTCGTCTGCTTCGTTATTTTTGATTGGGCAGTTCTGGAAGGTATGCTGCACTGGGACAATCTAATCACCTCGCCTGCCTTCCTCTTCGCCGCCGGCCTTTTGTCCATCATTCCATTGGCCTACTTCATTGGGCAAGCTGTGGCCTCGATATCTGCTCAATCCTCGATGGGACTGGGAGCGGCCATCAATGCTTTTTTTGCTACGGTAGTTGAAGTATTTCTGTACTGCGTAGCTCTTAGCCAAGGCAAAGGGCCCCTTGTCGAGGGGAGTATTGTCGGAAGCATCTTTGCTGGTATTTTGTTTTTGCCTGGCATCTCAATGTGTTTTGGTGCTCTGAAGCGCAAGACACAGAGATTCAACGCAAAATCTGCGGGCGTTACGTCTACGATGCTTCTTTTCGCCGTTGTTGGCGCATTCGGTCCAACATTGTTCTATCAAATCTATGGTACCCATGAGCTGAACTGTGCGGACTGTGAGGACTTGGGTCCCGGTGGTGGTGATGGTGGTGACGCTCGCGATTGTCGTCGATGCTACTTTTCTCAGGCGCCTGCGTTGGACGATCGTTTCTACTTGGAGGCTGTGCGTCCCTATTGCTACCTGGCAGCTGCCATGCTCTTCTTTTCGTATCTGATCGGTCTTTGGTTTACATTGCGAACCCACGCTGCGGTGATATGGAATGCTGAAGTGGAAGAGAAACGCCAAGAGGAGCTGCAACACTCATCCATTTTGCGGAGCTCACAGCCGTCGATGGCGGCCGAGACCACGGGAACTGACATTCGCGAATCTAACCTTTACAAACGTATTTTAGGGCAGTCGTTGAAACAGGTTGGGCTACAATTACGACCTGAAGAGTTCAGTCGGCAGACCTCTGTAATCTCGCAAGACGTCCATGCCAGCGGCGTTCCTGCGACACCTCACGTGGTACCTCCCAAGGGCGGTGACACCACTCGGTCGACTATCAATGTGCCAGGTCTGAGCCAAGCTGACAACACAGCTCTCGCTCGGGAGGTTGCACAAATAGCTGCTACGGCTGCTACACTCGCAACCCGAGACAGAGACCGCTCACGCAAACTATCTGCAATGCCTGGTCAGCATGGGACGGTTCGGCATCATCCGATCCCCGTCGACGAGGCCACAGTAGCTGCCGAGACGGCGACTGCGCATGCTGGTGGCCATGGTGCTCATGACGCGCCCAACTGGGGTCGCTCCAAGAGTGCAATCATTCTTTTGAGTGCCACCGTGCTGTATGCTGTCATTGCAGAAATTCTGGTCGACACTGTGGATGTAGTGTTGGAGAGCTTTTCTATTGATCAAAAGTTTCTGGGTGTTACCTTGTTTGCGCTGGTACCCAATACAACAGAATTTTTGGTAAGTGTCACTCTCGTGACGCTTCCTGTCGGGAGCGGTACTTCCACTCATACTGATCCATGTGTTTAGAATGCCATTTCGTTTGCCATGAATGGCAACATTGCGCTCTCTATGGAGATTGGTTCCGCTTACGCTCTGCAAGTCTGTCTGTTGCAGATTCCTGCCCTCGTGCTCTTCTCGGCTCTTTACTCCAATATCCCCAGCGGCGTTGATCCCAATAATTACACCTTCTCTCTGCTCTTCCCGCAGTGGGACATGGTTACTGTCATCCTGTGCGTCTTTCTATTGAGCTACGTGTACGGTGAAGGCAAGAGCAACTACTTCAAGGGCAGCATCCTGGTGTTGACGTACTTTGTTGTGGTAATCGGCTTTTATTTCAGCGGCTTCACCACGGAGGTGATGGGACTTGAACGTTTTGATGTGATGGGTGCAGACGGCAAGTACCAGAGTTACAAGACGATCGGACAGTCGCGCAATGGCCGAGCGTACCAAGCATGAGCTGCAGAACGTGGAGGAAAGGAAGAAATCCAGTTTAAATTACATGGACATATCGGGCTACTGTTTGCTGCGGACCGACTATCTGACTACAGAAGCATGCTCGAAGCGTCGACAAAGATATGGTAATTGTTTGTTGGTTGAAGGATGCACTAGAATTCCTTTCGAGTTTACTAGTTGGAATTATTCCTATAATGATTGCATTGTTAGTATGTTAATGGTAGCGTGTGTATAGCAGGTTAATACACAATTCTAGGAACTGGCCTTGTAGGGCTTCCGTCGGTGCGAAACCATTGCCTTGCTAGAAATGATTGTTCTCGCTTAATCAAACAATGGCTGCCACAAACGTAGATTCAAAAAATTAATGTTGTGCTTGAAATACGAAATGGTGGTTTTTTCTTCAAGAGCACCTTCTCCACTCGGCACGTGCGCATATTACGAAGAGCAATTAGACTAGGTATTGAGTCAAACGCGTAGAGGGATGCCAGCTTGACTGACTTTGAACGGCTGTGGCAACATACTAAATATGCTCCAACACAAAACAGGCCAAGACATATTGGTTCACAAGGGCTCGAAACTATCACAGCGGGCAGCCTAGAACGGTGTCTGGACCGTCTGCTTCGCTGTTGACAGGAAAGTCCAGATTACCAACTGCCCTGTCAGCAATCGTCGTCGTGCATAACACATGATACAAATCTCTTCCTCACGTCCGAGCAAGCCCAGACCGCAATGAAAAGATAAAAGCCTGTCAGACGTCCAGCAACACCCACCCCGCTCATGCGCCCTAAGGCAGCACCACAAACGGGGTCGAGATCATCAAAAAAGCTTCCCTACCATGTTGCCATGGAGAAGGAACATCTCTCTATACAGTCTTGGTCGCAACCATGACCGCCATCCTTGCGGACAGATCGAGAGGACCATAGCTTTCACTCTAGGGTGTCGCGGATATGCACTCATCAACCAGGGTGGATTCTGTGGCTTCTTTGGGAAACCAAGAGGAGGTCGAATACTATAGAAATGATTCTCCTGGAAGGGGCGTTAGGAGGCCACTGAGAATTATTGGGATGATTGAGTAGTAAGGGGGGCACATACTGAAGTATTGTCGACGTGAAGAAGAAAGGAAAGAAAAAAACCAAAAGATAGGGCGAGAGGTCGGTGTTTTATAGTAGGTGTGTGTAGGCGGTGAGTTTTCAAGCGGCAGAAAAGTTATGGTGGCTTGCAGAATTTTTCGTGTACGGGGTTGGATGGGGGGCAGTGAAATGAGATGCCCACCCTTTTATCGCATAAACGATTTTGATTGGCTCAATAGGTGTCATAGCACCCTCAGTCGGATCACGAATTAACTACCTACCTAGTAGTTGACCAATTTACATGTGAACCTCGTTAAAGATAAAGTGTCAGGAGTACATAGAGGCACAAAGCACGCATTTAGGTTTTTATCTGCAACCGAATATGAGAATAGGCGTTCGAAGTCCTGCGCCTGTCTAAGGTAAGTTGTGCGCCTATCTAGGCAGAGGGGATGGACAATGGTAAATTTTCGGTTTTGGTGTGGGCGGGAGATTGTACATCTGCTTCAGCTGTAGGTGCATGGCACGAAACACTCATTCGACTATCGTCATGTTTTAGGTAAAAAGACTAACTCTTGTCTTCGCTGCAATGGCAGCTTTCGGCAGCTGTCGGACAGACAGATTGATCGAAGGGGGCGACTATCAACCAGCCAACATTCAGAATTTTTTTTTTCGTTCCCCTCCAGCCCGGTATAAATCCAGGGTAGTGCGAACAATCGTAAATGTATCAATATCAACTTGATCCGCATCTTGGACGTTGATTCGCACAATGTGAACATCCGATCCCTCTCCTCACCTTCTTGCTTCACTATCTCGCGTATTCCGGAAGGCAAATTCTTGAAGAGTTCTGGGACTTGCGAGTGCGCGGGGATGCATCCTGTGAAACGAGATTCATGATTAGGTAGGCTTTCACGGCGGCGTAGCTCTGTGTCCAAAGTTGATGTTCTACTCCACGAGCATCACATCACGACACCTGCCATCAACATCCCTTGCTACACAGACATTCAACGCTGAGTCCTCTATAATTCAACGATACCGGACTTTGCATGAAAAGAGCCAGAAACTACACCTCCTCATTATGCTCCACATGCATGACCCCCCTTCCAAACCACTTCGCCACCGTCCCGAACCGATCCTCACTCCCCTCCAGCTCCGCCCTGAACAAATCATGCTTCCCAGCCGCTTTAAGCTGCTCCTCCCTCATCTTCCGAATCAAATCATTGCCCCCCGCGCACTGCGGACATTCCACGTCGTCATCGTCCTCACCACCCCTTAGACACCGCTGGTGGAAGCTGTGCTTGCACAGAAAATGCACGACCGGTAAATCGAGCCCTTGGCCGCAGTCTGAGCACCGCGTCGCCTGAAAGACAGCTGGCTTGGACCCCAGCTCCAAAATCTCAGCTCTACGTTTCTCTGTGTCGTCGCGCAAGGTTTCGATTTGCCTTCGATTTTCTTCTATCTCTTTTCGTTCGCGGGTAATAGTGTCTTGAAGGTAGGGTTTTATCACGCCCATTGTTGCGACGCCGCCGCCCGAGGACTGGCCAACGAGCGTTTGGATGACTTGGAGGGGTGCCATGAGGCCATCTTGGTCTATTCTGGCCAGAACATCGGCCAGTTCATCAGGGCCGGCTTCTTCGAGGACACGCGGGTCAGAGGTGAGGTATGCTAGGGCTGCTGGGTATAGTTGTGGCTCATCTGGTCCGTATTTCCGTAGTGCTCTGATGGCACCTCTTGTATCTTTCGCTGATGTGTATGATCGGAATATGTCAAAGAGAAGGCCAGCCTGCTCTTTAACCAAAACTGTGCCGTCTCTGAAGTTGGAAATGTCCGAGAGGAGGAGGACGCTGGAGCTCTCCATTGGCACATGCTCGCCCTCAATCAGTTTCTTCGCTTTTGCTTCCCATTCTTCACGATGATGTCCCTTTTTCTCGCCTGCTTTGTATAGATACATTTCGAACAACGTGGTGCAGAGATCAGATCTGTCGGCAGGCTTCAAGCCTTCCCCCTCGAGACATGCTTCGAGAAATGTTATGAACTCATCTGGGTGGTCGATGAAGGATGAGAATGCCGTTCGCGGCGCGGGCACGGTATATTTTGGCGAATGAGGATCCTCCTCATTCAAGGGAAGGCCATTTTGCACCATTTGCTTGTTGTCGCTGGGCGTGCCTGGCGTGGCACCTGATGATGTGTTCAAGTACGAGAGGGGGAGATAGTTGGAGAGGTTTTGCACTGCACTCGCGGCACCAGAAGTGAAGCCACCCGCTGATGTTGTTGACTCGTCCGCCACTGCTACCGCCATTTTCCTAGGTCGAAACTTGCCTGTGTAGTAAAGCACAAAAATCTTCGTAGCCTCTTCTGGGCAGTGTTCAATGAGAACCCGGGCATATTTTTTCATGCATGGATATGCCTACCAACAAATGAGGATCCGGAGAACATAAACCTGTGATTGCAGATGGCTACTTACCACTTCAGGGTCCTGACGCCAAATATAATCAAGTGCTTCAGCGTAGCTTTTTGAGTCTTCAATGAGAATGTCAACAACCAGCTCTGTTTCGCCGTGTCTCTTGGCAAGATAAGCGGCCTGCTCAAAGTAACCTCCCTGCCGACACATTGCGATGGCTGTATCCAAGTCGAATTTTAAATCTCCGGGTGACTTAATAAAATTTTCGAGCTTTTCAATGTCTTTTAACTTGGCATAGCAATTGAGCAGCAGGGTTGTGTGGTCGGCAGTGGCCATCCGATGTTCATGCAGCTGTTCTAGGTATTGGATGAGGTTGTGTATGCGTTGTGTGTCGAGAAACTAAAAAAAGGCGATAAATCATCTTGAGCCATCCTCTTCTTCATTCTGGCGTAGAAAAAGAGTAAAGGCAAATAGAGAGACGAAAAAAAAAAAAAAAGGGAGGCGGGTAGTTGAAAACACACCTTGCGAATAACCTGTGAGGGCTCTGTGGTGTCAATAGCGCGAATGTACTGCACCATTGCTCCATCATAATCCGCCTTTTGATACAAGTGGTCTCCAAACTTGCGATATATAAAAGTCTGTTGCTGACCGTCCATCCCCGAACTCTGCGCCAGCTCAATAGCAAGATGGAACATGTTACGCTGGTACAGCATTTCAAGTCTCTGCTGCAGAGGCTTCTCATGATATCGATACACCTTGCAAGTTGAACCAAAATAATCAATCAGACGAACATCTAGACGTGGGATATCAATTACACGTACCTTGCCTTCTTCAGAAATGGTATACAGATCTCCCCGGACGTCGAAGATAAACCTCACCGGTGATATCATCGTCTCCGAATGTGCAATGATTCTCAAGTTCGGTTCGAGCAGAACAAACGTCGTCACGTTAAACAGGTCATCGTTTGCGCTACCCCCAAACCGCCGCCGCATACTGTCTTGGTCTCTGCCCATCGTCCCTGACGGTGGACACTTGAGCGCCACATAATTGTTATATACTGAAATCAGTGCCTTGGGAGACTCATATGCCTTGGGTGGTCCTCTTCCATCAAGTGAGTAGGTGTAAATGGCATCATCTCTCGCCACAATCACTTCGCCCGTCTCCTGGTTGAGTGCCATGCACCCCCATGCACAGCCCACGTCTTCAACGGTCTTTGGAGGCAGTCCCTGGCCTTTTCTCGACAAGCCCAGTCTGAGGATTCGTGTCGTCGTAGAGATGAACAGTGTAGTAAGCTTCTCATCCGTCGTGAGCTGCACCCCCGTCACCGGTTCCTCCGATTCATACACTATCCTCTGCTTCGTACCCAGGTCATGAATGAGGTCACCACGAATCACAGTAACGGATCCGTTTCCAAAACCGGCTACAATTTGTGACAGGTCGTCCGATGCGGCGAAAGCTGAGATTGGGAATTGACGTCTGCCGTTGTTGATGGTCAAGGTGCTAAGGCAGGTAGGCATGTTTGTCTTTTTGACCAGCTTGTCCAGAGCCCATGCTTTTAAAACAGGCTCGCTGCTCAAGTCTTCGGCGACGGTGATGAGTAGGCTTGTTCCCTCGACTTGACGCATGTGAGTAACCCGACCGGCCTCATGAGCCTGGAACTTCCTGACGACTTTCCAGCTCTTGCCGATGATGCTGACAGTTCCGTCATTGGCGCCAATGAATAAGCTGTCAGAGCCTGCGCAAATGCTGGATATCTCGTTGCTTTCGAACAAATGGCGGGTATCTTCATCGGTAAGAGAGACTTGGGAGACTTCGAAGAAGTCGAACGACTTCCACTGGGGATGGTTAGCGCACGCGCTTGTGCAAAAGCCATCGGTGGTGCTCTTTGGCTTGTGAAGTCCTGGGATCACATACCGAAATCGCCATGTTGACGCATCAGTTGATCAGTAGTTCGTGGACTCTGCTTCGGGGCCCAAGCAGATAGAGCAAGGCTTTGTGTCGTTGCTGCACTGCCACTACACCCACAATCTGTCAAATAGATGCAGCTCCGAGGTTGTGAGGCACGATGACGATGGGGGGACTTGTGTATACAGTGGGTGTAAGCTGCCCCGCCAGTTTAACCACCAAACAGGTACCCGATATCACAAGTACTTATGTACCTGTCTGAGGTGTTTGGCGGGGCCTTGAACGGAATTAATGCCAACATCCAAGGATTTGCTGATACGATCTTGTTTTTTTATTTATTCAACAACTGCATTGACCTTTTAGCCAACAGAACAGAGACTGAAATCATTGCGAAATTTAGTAAATTCAATGGTAGTCCCTCTGCACAACTGGGTATCATGTATGCCACGCTTGCCCACCCATTACATCCACCTTGAACCATTCTAATACCAATTTGAAAAAGAAAACAAGACTTGAATCTATTTAAACAAAATGACGCTCTGTGCATACACGCCGTAACGATTCCGTTGGCTCATTTCAGTCCTGCTGCTCACTCTGTTCTCATTTTGCCCTTGCTGGCATCTCCATCTAATCCTCCTTGGTCGTCTTCACTCCGGATGCTTCCCACGGGGCAGACAACGGACTTGTCGCACCGACGGCACCTCCATTAATACTGTCCGGCCTTCCGTGCCCGAGACGGCCACTTCGAACACTATATCCGTCTCCTTGCTTTGTAAGCATACTGTTTCGTTCGTTGGTGATAGCTAGGGCAACACCCGTGGCGGAGTAGATGCTGTTTCTTTCCTGGCCCAGGCGTGAGCTGCTCGCGGGCAAGCCCGGAGTAGGTGGTATTCCGCCTTGCTCAATGTTGGCACTGAGCACACTGAGAGGAAGACTCTCGCGGCTGCCACCCCAAAGAGACGAAGGCGCCAAAGCTCGAACTGATGCGTCCGTATCCATTGAGCGTCGGCGTCGGCGCTTGCTGGAGGAAGCCAACGTCAGTATGGAAGCGTTGTCAGTCAACAAATTATTTGCGGTGGCCGTTGTATAGGATGTAGGGTTACTGTTCGGTGCCAGATGAGCGGGGATAGCCGATGCCGGAGAAGCCGTGGGAAAAGGTTGACTGAACTGAATGGACTGGGTATTCGTGTTCATGTTGCTGCTCGGTGGTGCTTGGAGGTAAGGCATCTGGCCAGTTGGAGCTGCCGATTGAATAGTCGTCAGAGTTGTCGTTAGAGATTGCACAGAGGGTGCCGGGCTGGAAAAGGTGCTATCATGTCCTCTTCGGCCGTCCATCCCGCCACCGACGGTGCGACTAGTGCCTGCAAGGGAGCTGGCAGCTCCATGGCTTGGAGCCAAGGACCGTGCTGCCTCAATCTCCGTGCTAATCGTGCCCACCGTACTTCTGGCACCGACAGTCGTCGGGGCAATGCCGTCTACGGAGCTATGGGCGGTCGGTCCGAGCGATGTCGCGCTTCCAGTTCGAGCAGTCGTGAATGAGTGTGAGCTTGTGCAAGTTGTACATCTATGATTCTCGGCGCTGCCGTTGACCACGCGGTTGCCGTGATTCTCGCTTACATGACCCGACTGAGGATATGGATTGTTCAGTTTGTGCCCGCGCTTCTTCCTCATATGACGTTTTGGGCGATCGCCGTCCGAAGAGGATTTGAAGTTTGTTAGTTTCTTGACCCATGTTGTGAATGGCCGGCGTCGATGCACCTGTCGGTCTGCGGATACGTCAGTGTGGGCTGTTCCCCATATTTGGAGAGTCAGTTCTCAAGCGACGTACCATGTGTCTCATTGATCAGGTCGGCCGCTGCCATGGCAAAGCGGTAAATGCTTGACGGCGACGAATATAATACGAGTATATTGTGCGAGGGGACGGTTCTTGGACACTGATCTTCAGGGAGTGGCGGTTGTTTTCGAACTGAGTGACTGACTGATTTCTGGCGCGGGTGGCACCTCGGCTTGTGTCATAAACGATAGAAGACGCAAGCTTCGGGTCCCAGCTGGGCTCGGGTTGGCCTGGGCTAGGAAATGAGGCCCTTGGCGTTGGTAATGGACTCTTTTGAATGGGCGAATATCGACCGTCCGTGTGTCCATCAACAGGCGAAGAGGATCCGAAACTCGATTAACAACTGGGAGTTGTTCGCAGGGCGCTTGCCGAGCCAATCTCGGGCTTCAAACACGCTGGATGGGGGGATGGCCAAGCAGTCAGCTACTTAGATAATTGAGACGCCGCTACCGTTGTATTCTTGGTTCATGGGATGGAATGTGAAGGAAGAGAACGGACGGATGAGTCGGGCTTGAGTGCTGAGTCCTAGCTACATCAGGCACTATGTGCTGAACTAGTGCTGAACCAGACGATCAGACTGGCCAGACGTGAGGTTCGGTTGAAGAAGCACCAAAGCACTGTCTGTGGTTGGACGACCATAGCCCCGCTGCACGCCACTTGTCGGGTTTGGCATCGGCGGCTGGCAATTGAGACGTTGACATCAGCTGATTAAGACATACCGCCAGGTACATACGTAATAATGACAGTTGTCCAACAATAAACGTAGTCCTTCCTTCCACGTCCACGTCCGCGCCTCAACGTCATCGCGTCGCATTATGGCATTGTGTTGGATAAAGTTCTGAATCGCATCGTACACCCTCTGGCAGCCCCCTATCCCCCCCCATTTCCTTATACCCGATCCCTGACCGACCACATCACCAATGTCAATTGACAGCACTACAGGCAGCTGCCCCTGGAGCTCCGGCTCTTGCCCCACCCACAACTGCTTCCAATGTTCACTTGTCGACGTCAGCTTCATTCTATCCTGCTCCCGACATCAGCTACGAGACCGCTGTCGTAGCTCGGCGCATCGAACCCAATCTTAATTGACAACATGAGGCACGTGTGTCATGTCCATCAGACCGCTGACCCAAGGTGTCATCGATAAAATCAGTTCCTCTGTTGCTGTCACTTCGTTGAACGACGTTGCCTGCGGTCTCTTGAAAAACGCTCTGGACGCGAATTCCTCCAAGGTTAACATCCACCTCGATTATCTGCTAGGCAATTGTATTGTCGAGGACGATGGTATCGGCATCGAGATCTCTGAATTTGAAGAGAGCGGTGGACTAGGAAAATTACATCGTTTGTATCTAATCTCAATGAGTCATCGACATAAAGGAAGGCGAACTAATCCGTCTCTCTAGATACATCTAAACAGCCACCTAATCCCCATATCCATGGCAGCCATGGAAGCCTCATCGCGTCCGTGGCTACTTTCTCCCTTCTGCAAATCTCGTCCCTCCATCACCGGAGTCACACCCACGCTGCCCTTTCCATCCACAACGGCAAGGTGCTGACAAGGAGTATCCCGGCGCAGCCAGACCAACGAGCCGTGCCTTTTTGTCATGGTACCCGTGTATCTGTTCGCAATTTGTTCGGATCCGTGCCCGTCAGAGTCAAGCAACGTGGACTTGTATTCTCGGATCGCACCAAGGTTGATCGAGAATGGGATGCTGTCATCAAAGAAGTAGCTGCCTTGCTTCTATCCTGGCCAAGCCATGTATCGGTATTTCTCAGAGAATCAAATACAAGGCGAGAATCTAGACTTAAAGCAGGCAATTTGGAGCTGATATGTCGCACCCCCAGACTTTTTGTTCAAGCAGGTCTTGCGCAGAGCGAGGATACCAAATCATGGGTTCCAGTGTCAGCGACCAGTCGCCGTGTGAGGATTAAAGGTGCTATCTCCACGAGCCCAGTCGCAACCCGTCGTTCGCAAATCATATGCCTAGGCATTCGGCCTATCCAGAACAACTTTGGAACCAACGTGCTTTTTGAAGAGGTGAACAAGATCTTCAAGTCTTCAAGCTTTGGCATCTTGGAGAGCGCCGAGCTTGAAAAAAGGCAACCAAAGTTGACCAAGGGGTTTGAAAGATGGCCAATGTTTTATCTGGAAATTCATCTTCTGGGCATGTACGACGGACTTACCATGGACGACATCTTGGGCAACTCGCGCGACAGTTTGCAAGCGGTAATTGATTTGCTCAAGGTGATATGCTACGGATTTCTGAAGAAACATTGGTTTCAACCAAAACCCATACAAAAAACAAACGCAAAACCGTCAACACGGCGATTAAGGAGCCCTTCCAAATTGTATGTAGAGCCGAAGGCAATACAAACAGGCTCATGGTACAAAAACCAGCTCAAAATAATGGATTCTCCAGCATCTGGCAACCACTATACTCCGCTTGATGCATGGTATCGCACCAAGGTTGGAGATCTGATCGCTTCTAGGCACTCTCAGGAGCAATCGGGCAATAAGTCTGCAATTAACAAAGTGCTTCCAATGAATATGAGCCGCCGTTTGGCGGAAGAGGATGGAGAAACATCAGAGAAGTTGTGCGATAGTATAAACCAGGCTCAAACAGCACAGACTGATGTGGATGATAAAGACTCGACAGAAAGCGGCGCACACGCTATGTCTGGCTACAATACAGCTGGTAGCACTAGTTCCACTTCAGAATTGACGGCGTCGAGAGATGCGCAAAGCTGTCAAAGTCTTCAGTTCCGACGCAAGCCCAGGCCCCAGGAGTTACTACAAGGTGTGCTCCATTCGTGGGAAAACCCCGTCTTCGAAACTACGGAGCCGCAAATTCCATCATTGCCTCCGACGGCGGCTTGTACAGAACCTGTCGCTGAGGTGAAAGGCGACGGACAGAAGAGCAAATTCTTCTCACAGGACAACAAAATTGAATTCGAAGCAATCTCCATGAGCTCAAATAGACACTTGTCAAGACGCGCATTGAATACGGCAAATGTAATTGGCCAGGTGGACAGCAAGTTTATCCTGCTTCGGCTGCCACTACTTGCACCGAAAGAAATTCCATTGACAGCATCATCGGCGTTAATCATGCTCGATCAACACGCGGCTGATGAGAGATCCCGTCTGGAGCAGCTGATGTCAATTTACTTCCGTCAGACCAATCGCGGGCTTGAAGCCGTAGTAGAACGTCTGAGGAAGCCGATCGCATTTGAGCTCTCGGCTCGGGAGAAAGCCCTCCTGCGTCGTATTCAGGACCATCTTCAAACATGGGGCATCGTAATGGAATCACACCAAACTCAAAGTCTAGAACAACGTGAGGTTTATGTGTCTGGACTACCACCAGCCATACTGGAGCGTTGCCAAAGCGATCCAAAGCTGGTAATTGACATGGTTCGTAAGGAGATATGGAAACTCGAGGATAGGGCCATGCCACCTCGGCCAACTCACGAACCTGGAAGATCATGGGTCTCGTGCTTTCACAACTGTCCTGAGGGTATACTGGATCTTCTTCACTCCAGGTCATGTCGCAGTAAGTGCCATACCGCCCGGCTTGAGTGTGCCGATTTAACATTACCAGGTGCCATCATGTTTAATGACCAGCTCACACTGGACGAATGTGAAAATCTTGTCCGTCACTTGTCGCAGTGCGCTTTCCCTTTTCAGTGTGCTCATGGTCGACCCAGCATGGTGCCGCTTGTTGATATTGGATCTGGCAGTGGGCGGTTGGGGAGTTGGAGCGAGGGGCAGTCGGAGATGCGCGTAGTGCAATGGAAACGCTGGCTTAATGGCGCGTAGACAAGACAGTTTTGCGAATGTATCCTCATTGGCGTTGCTGTGCTTTGGAATGTTTTACATAGAGTAAGTAATGATTGCCGCTATGGAAATACAGCTTGATTGACAGGGCAAAGATGCTCGTCAATTAGCACGAAGCACAATCAATAATGCAAACTGTACAGTGATGTTACCGATGGTATCTCTAGATATAGCATCTTCAAAGAAACCCCGTACTTTAACATTTGATTTTTCTAGATTTTTTTTTTCTTGGAGGAGGAAGAGTAGAAGCAGGTGAAGGAAGGTGCAGTTGATACGGTACGTGAACTACCAAGAGAAGCGGCAATTCAGCTCGGGGTACCTACCCACCACGGTTGGCTGGAACCAAAAAAATAAATAAATAAATAATGGAATACCAGAACGTGAAATCGATCGAAGATTAAAAAAAAAAAACAGGACTCTCCCGCCGGGAATTGAACCCGGGTCTCAAGCGTGACAAGCTCGCATACTGACCACTATACTACGGAAGACATATGGTTGTTTGCAACCATCGTAGTGTGTGACAGTGGCTGTCGTATTTAAACTTATATATTGCTTGCCATAAACACGTTTTATGCAGCGTCAGTCGCTGTTAATGCGTTATATTCCACCCTTTTGAATACATAGCCACGCACTCGTCCGGGCATGACAGTGTCGATACAAACAAGGTATACTGGCCCTTCTACAGACTACAGACATGCAAATCACAACAAGGACTGCACGCAAGAAAAAACATGCCGGGTATCGACTACTAATATACGGAGTGCTCCGCCAACATGCTATAAATCACAGCCGTGCCCACGCTGCACCGGCAGCATGCGTAATTCGTACAATTCAGCCCCGAAACAGACGAGTAAGAACAGTGACAAGACAAGCAGGAACAAGCCATGCACCAATGCCACTATCGTGCAAATACCTTGACTACTCCGTCACCACCACCGCTTACAACCCATCTGCCGTCTTGACTCCAGACACATGAGCAGATGCCCTCTCCTCGCATCACCCGGTGACTCGTAATTTCCTGTGTACATGACCTCTTCTCCAGACTCCAGAAGCGCAATGAGGCGTCGTGCCCTGCGCTGACGAGCTCGCGGCCGTCGGGGCTGAGCGATAAGCTGGAAATGGCGTCAGGGTGAGCGAGCATATTATATGTACATTGACCTGTGAACGGAGTTAGTGATCACGGTTGAAGATGATGAAAGGCAGAGTGTATGCTGCTGCCAACTTACCACTATTGGCATCGAAGAATCTCACGTAGCGATCCTCGTGCCCTGAAATAATTGTTCCTTCAACACCAGAGCTGGCCACGGAGCGTCCACCTGTTGGACCGCCCGAGTTCTCATCGTCGCCACCTAGGCTATTGCTGTGGTGCTGGCTACCTTGATCCAGTCCCGTTGTCGTTGCCACTACGGCATTGACGCCTGTCTTAATCGAGCCGTCGTAAGTCTCCATGCTATCCATAGAACCCACTTGTTCGCCGGTCTTGGTGTCGTAGACAATAACGGAAGCGTCCGAGTACGAAACGACGAACGTTTCACCAGACATGCCTAACGATGCAATGCTGGTGGGACTGGCCTTGGAGCCATCGGCGCGGGGAATTACGTGTATAAGCGTGTGATGGAATGGGGAGTTCGACGCAATACTGGCCTGAGGGGAATTGGAGAAGCCACTGCCCGAACTCATCGAGTTACCACGCACACGACCACCACCACGGCCAGTCATGCCACGATTCGATCCCGGCTGTGGTGAGCTCAGCTGAGGCGGGGCGCTAATCGACCACACGCGGACAGATCCATCTGCAGCACCGGATACAACTAGTATGCGATCAGAGCTGCCGTACGGACTCGACGTGCCAAACACTGCACCCAACGTCGTTGGTAACACGCAGAGCGCCCAGATGGCATCTGTATGGCCCTCCAGAGTTGCTTTGGGATCAACACGACCTCGTTCCCACACACGGATCGTCGCGTCTTGTCCGCCTGAAAAGATCCATCCATCACCTTGCGCGCGCCCACCAGTAGAGAAATTTGGCGCTGGTGACCATGCAGTCAAGCAGAGCACTGATCCCGAGTGACCTCGATGGGTAAAGTTTGCAATGACGTCCAGGTCAGAAGCGGCGCTGCTGAGAGAACCGGAGTGCCCGTCAAGTCTAGGAATATGGAATCGCTTGATCATACCGTCGTCGCCCGCCGTGCAAATCTCGGGCTCTCCAGGACTACCACCACCAGAAAATATGACCGTCCGCACGGTATCCAGGTGACCACGCAAGCCAAATCTCAACTTAAAGCTGCCGCTGTCCGACTTCTGTGCATTGAACGCCACCTCATGTTCACCGCTGCGTCTTCGCGACATGGATCCCTTCCTTCGATGACCACTGCCGGGAACTCGGTTCGGTGATTTGGGTACATAATCGGCGTTGGGAAATACATCAGTGTCAGGTCGAGTGGCAGTGGATTGCGGCGCTTGTTGAGCAGTACCTGGCTCCGGGAATGTGCCCTCAGGGAAGTCCCAGCCATCCGTGACAGAATTAGCAGTAGGTCTGCCTCTTAAATCTGGAGCATCCTGTATTTCGCCAGGTGCTTCCATAGCATGATCCGGGCCCAAGATACTCTCGTCAACAGATTGTGTTGTTACAGATGGTGCCGACCAGTCGTTAGTGGTTCCGTAGATACCCTGCTGATTGTCACCTGTAGAACGAAGCATTGGCTGAGGTTGAAGGTCGGCTTGTCTAACGGCGAAATTGGACTGGCCCGCCTGTGGTAGCTGGGATGTCGGCGCATTTGGCTGACTCTGGTGTCTTGCATTCATTGCATTGAAGTCTTGAACATGGTTCGTGGCCTGGCGTTGTTGCATCGGATATTGTCGTTCCAGGTGCTGCGGAGGCATACCGTATGCTTCCGCTTCGCGCAATTCCTCGATAATTGGTAATGGAGGAGAATCGCGAGGTGGCTGCGGGTTAGCAGGCGTAATCATCAAATACATAAACTCGGATTGGCACTGGTCGAGGAATGTCTTGAGCTCGTTCCTGTGCGTGTCATCATCTGGCTTCTCAATTTCAATGGCCTCGACGCCAGGAACTGCATATTTGTCTGAAGAAGCTGTAGCAACATCAAATAATTAGAATCATGATTAAACATGGCCGATAGATGGTACGATCAAACTCACAACGCAGCTTTTCCTGGATCTTAGCTGAACGGTCCTTCTTAGCAGCCAAGCTCTCTTCCTTCGCAACTGTGCCCTTGATCTGCGCTGATTGATCTCTAACCTTACGCTCTAGAATGGTGACATATTTCTTGAGCGCCTTTTGCGTAGCATCGGCCCTTCGTGCTTGACCCTCCAGGTGTGCTATTCTTCCTCGCATCTCCTGCTTCTCGATTTCCCAAGAATTTCTTTCTCGCTCGTGCCGGTGCCATTCCGTTTGTAAGAACCGCATCACACCCTGAAGCGTGTACTCGGTCGCCTGAGGTTGATTTGGCCCATTGGGATGCATGGCCATACCCATCTCCATGCCGCCCACGCCGTTGCCAACGTTGGGGCCCATCATGGCGCGCCTCGTTGAATGGACGGGCTCATCGAGAGTCTACGCCGGGCTGGGATGATCAAAGAAATGGCAAGCTGGGCCCTGGGGTGGCAGACAAATATGCAGCTGTCGCTATGCGCGTGTCGGGGATAGCGTCGGTTGGGGCGGCTTGCGGATTGTGCGGCGGCAGGATGATGCCGTATGTTGAGCTTAAACGTCGGACAGAGACGAAAGTGGCACTTCAGGCCGAGCTCTAGCCAGGT
Organism: Balansia obtecta B249; assembly: GCA_000709145.1. Taxonomy (NCBI): domain Eukaryota; kingdom Fungi; phylum Ascomycota; class Sordariomycetes; order Hypocreales; family Clavicipitaceae; genus Balansia; species Balansia obtecta. Next base: position 10,581 of record JFZS01000264.1, on the reverse strand, counting down.
ATTATGCTTGTTCCTTGCTGTCGTGGAATGGTGGGCCAATCAGAGTGGTGGTAAACAGCTATGGGTGAGGCCGCAAGGCATCAAGATTTTATGCCCCTGACGGAAAAACCTGATTTGTATTAATCGTTTTCATGACATAACAACTCTGTTGTCGACGCTCCCCTTCCCCAAGAAGGTATTGCTGTATAATAGCCACCTACTTAGATAGGTAGCCTTAGTATGGGGACCTGAATCACCTTGAATTTTACTCGACTTTACTCCTGTAGTGTCATTGCGAGCGGCAGCGTACATAGCCACGTGACCTGAACTATTGTGATTTTGGCAAGTGACGCGCAGGGAGACTGAATGAACATACTTTGGACATGCTTCGTTCCTGCTTCCTGGACTAAGGGTACACCAGTAGAAAAAAAAAACGTGTAAAACGTGTCTAAAAGAATTAAATAAATGACGGATGACGGCGCGATTGCAGCACAGCTCGTTCGGTCTGTAGGACATAACTACTGTTTTATATAATCAGCTGCATAACCCCGCAATCTTACCTTCTCATTCACCACGTGATCATTCTTTTTAAGTTCGAGTGCGCTCATAGACGCAAAGACTACGACCAGGGACCAAAACAAAGAGCGGCAAAAAATTTGTTGCCCCCACGCTGGTTCGAACAGCGGACCTCATCATTACATAACACAGATTACGAGTGATGCGCTCTACCACTGAGCTATAAGGGCGATGTGCGTTTAAGTGTCTCAAATTTGTATTTCATATAGGTTTGACAGATTCGCTGCAAGGGCAGAACAAAGTTGTACAACAGCACCGTTTTAGAAACGAAATACTTTTAATCGCTATATCATGTCTGGGCGAAGTCATAAATCGTGAGTGCTGTCCGATTGTCACATATTGTATCATAATCGATCAATTGAGTGAGTGCGTAATTTCCTTTCATAATACATGTGATGCACAAAATTCACCAGAACGCCACGGGTATCTGCAGCGCAACCAGTACTCTAACCTGTCAACCAGCCTACAATTCTAGCTCTTCCACCTCCATGCCACATTCAACACAGGTCTTTATCGTCAAACCCTCTTCATTTTCAACAGTCCGCCCCCACTGATGAACATGCTTGGTTTCGCGTATTGAATCACCAAATCCCCTAGCGCCAGATTTGCTGAGTGTGCCAGCCTGTCGACGGAAAGCATCCGTTCTCGTCTTGCGCTTCAAGTCCATGAGCTTCTCTTTGAATTTGGCCTCCTTGCGAGCCTTCTTCTGCGTCTCTCTTCTTTCGTACTCGGCGTCAAGGGCTTCTGCCGAGCCCCATTTCGTCTTGAGAGCATATTCTTCGACTTGAAAACGAAGGAACAACATCATGTCATGCCAATGTGACTTATGGGGATTTGGACGAGAGAGATGGGGCAGTAGTTCTGGATCTCGAAGCTCCGCTGCGCATGGAATTAGCAAATCAATACATAGTTCCGTAATCAGGCCATAGTATAACGGTGACTGCAGTAAAAGGTAAATACTCACGATCTGTAAGAAGATAATCCTCTTTGCATTCTGTCTTTGTCAACAGCGAATATTTCTCAGGATATGTCTCTTTGCATTTGTTGCACACGCAGATGTGAAAGACCTCGTGCCAGACAAAGTCAATCTCCAAGCTGCCACAATCTCTACATTTTTTCCTTTTATTCCTATCCTCTAGAACACTAAGACCAGGCTCGAACGGGCCCGCCTTTTGCCGCTGCAGTTTCCGAATCAGTTGCATCCTCTCCCACTCTTGCACCGTCATGTCTTTGGGTCGTTGTTCGTCTTCAGGCTGACCCGGTCTTTTGGCTCCTAGTGCATAGTTGTGAGGATCATCTTCTATTGACAAGAAGCCACCTTTTGTGTCTGTCATGGAGCTCATGTTGTAGTCAACGAATTTGGCGAACTTGCGCGCAGGGCGCAAAACTCCGTCGTCGCCCTTATTGCGGCCATCGCGGTTGGTACCCGACTCAATCGACAAGGAATCGTTTGAGATGGCTGAAGAGTAAGAGCGTTTGCCGTTTATCGGTTTGGTAATGTGTACATGGTCAGTGGCGACAAAGCCAGCGGCAGATTTGGGCAAGTATGATTCTGACCCAGAGGCTCGCTGCTCAGCTTCAAGCTGATCACGAATAGCTTTTGCCCGAAGCCTGTTCTCCTCCTTTGAATTAATCAGCGATACCGCAGTATAGAAGTTAGACATAATGTCGACATGATGATTGCCTCACAATTCTTCTAGTTACTTCTGGTGTCGGTGGTGACGTGACCGTCGCAATCGTGCGATTCGGCGGAGGTGTACTGGATCGCTCCATGAGAACCAGCCTAGATTGCGACAGTTGATAAGTAAGGTGGCGCAAGTGATGGTGATGAAAAGTGTACAGTTGAAAGTGCAACCGTTGTTCGTGTTGGGTTAATGATATTGATGGGTAAAACAGCTATTTCCAAGGGAAATGGGGTAAATGGAGGATGCGAAACCAATTCGTCAATGGTTGATGTCACTACCTGCGTATCGATAGCAAGTAGGTGATGTATCCCGCCTGGGTACATTAGGTACCTAGGTACAAGCAGTGTACCGTTGTGGCGCTAGCGCCATGTGGGCATTTTCCTTAACCAAACCGCCAACACAGGAGCCTATCGCGGGTTTCTCCAGCATTCATTCCAAGATGCAGCCTCACTGTCAGGCCGCTATGTATATAACGTTCCGAGTGACAACTTTCTCACATCTATTCTTCGACATACTGTGTACCTTCATTGTGTCGATCTACAAGTTAGCCTATGAGTCGGCCATGTTGCTGATGCCACGCTACACATTGCGGCATGCTGGGCACTACGCCAAGAATCCCACGATGACTAAAGAAAGGGACCACCATCGGTACGAAATCCCTCAATGTTCTATCACGGAGAGTACCACTTTTGCGCTTCTTGCCGCAGCCATCACTGCCGTTCAAGCCGGAGATGCCGTGCCTACAACGGCTTTGTGTTACCCCCCGGTAAACTAAGTGCCCTGTTTCGGACGCGTGGCATGACCATGATCCTACGTGCTGACCAAGTCTGTACATCCGTGAGAAAGGCCAGCTGACGTAAGACTGCGAACACATTATGTAATGCCTGACTTCAAAGAGCTCGCCCAGCACCAACTATCATTAGAACGGTAAGAATCGCTTCGCCCGGAGCCGTCCAGAGCCAGATCACCTCGTAGAACCTCGGTTAAGCTGGAGACTCCTTTGCCGCCGGTCACTATCTATTTAACCTCGCTTAGACGATAATGGGAATACTTCTCAGGGGCAAGCTAATTTCGCAAACGCTGTTCTCACCTGGCCTGATAGCGAATCATGCCCCTGGTGCCGCAGGATGCCATCTGGGACGATGGCGAAGTTATCGCCACTGCCTCCATGGATGCCTTCTTCGAGGATGGTATGCAACGCAATCTCTTCCCAGGAATGCCCAAAGAAAACGCATTGAGTGTTTGTTTAGCAGATGGCCACAGAACTACGGTGACCTGTCAAGACACTATAAGAAGGCGGTAGATCTGGAGGCGGGTACTGTTGTGAGCTACTCAACGTGGACCTTCGCCTTCAATGGGTGGGCCACTGCGTCAACCATCAGGTTACTCAAACAACTCACAATCAACGGAGGCCGTGAATTGTGACTGAAGAACTGTCTTTCTTATCTAATTGGCCTCTTTAACGCTGCTAGTAGACCGCCGAGAACACCAGAGGGCCTAAAATGACTCTCTTGCAACCGACTTCTCGGAGAAGGTTGTCGCGATGCGTAGGAAGTTCATCGGCGAGAGACCCCAGCTTCGTCAAAATGAACGTGCTAGTTTTTGAATAAATCTCTACTGATTCTGTTACTTTGATTAGTAGTAAAGTTACTGGAAACAGTTCCCGAGCTTCGTAACCGGGGCGCTGGGTCTATGCATGTGAACCGACGCACGCAAATTGCAAATAAATATAACCTTAAGAAAATAATCCCGCATACTGGCTGGAAGCCTCGCCAATTCTGTATCTATTTATAAAAAGGACGGATTCAAAGTTGTTGGTGAAGTCACAATGGGCTTAGATCATAGTTGTGGTGGAGGGCGATACGTACAGTTGCATGATGCGGGAACCAATGCTGAACCCTTAGATGCAGAAAATAAATAACGAAGGCAGAGTTAAAATGGGCTTCCCAAATTCAGTTAACGTCCCTAGGCCTTATGGTGTCCAGCGTGCATAGGGTTCGTGTATATTGCCACATCTTTTGGCTTTTCAGGCAAGTCTGTCCCTCTGCCTGCTTCATCAGCGAACTCAGTTATTGATTGCCATCTTCGAAATTTACGTTCGACTTCGAAGTCTGGCCATGGAATATCCCCTTTTTCAACCCAGTAGTAGATATATATGCTAAAGTCACCAGTGCACATGATGAATTGTTGCAAATAATCGATGCAATGATCTGGGCATGGGTTATGCTTATTAGCAATTCGTAACTACTCAGAGGATGATTAGTCCCTGGATTCGCTTTCCAAAGTTGTATGTCAGGGTCTCATTACTATCTGTGAAAGCCTGCAGGATTTCCTCGGCCTGGCGACCTGGCGAAACTCCTTCTCATAGGTTACTGTCCGATCAGTTTGAGACAATGTAACTGAGACTTGAAGTCTTACTAGTTGAAGATCCGATCTCTTTGTTCAAACAATTACCTGATGATAGACCTCGAGGTTGCCTAGGAACCTACCCCCCTGGGTTTCGGGTAGTGAGATAGGTGTCGTTTTTATGCAGGCTTTGAACCAGTTCACGTTGTTCTGGGACTGAAACGTGACCAGCTAAAAGCAGTTCTATTAATGTGCTATAACCACAGATGTCCGGGTCATCATTAGCGACACAGTGACATATAATGCTCGTTTCAGGCTTTATAGATCTGGATTTGGTGACCCTTTATACTTTGACACACTCGTAAAGAGATCAAATCGAACTGTCTCGTAGCTAATTTGAAAAAGGGCTAGGGCTGCGTTTTTTGAACCATTGGTGCGGTTATCATGACGTAGACCATTTGCACAAAATGCCACCTAGAGGAACTACAAAATTGGGTCTGAAGATGCTGAAGGCAAGGATAATTATATTGAGATGGAGAAGTGAGAAGTGCCCGAGCAGCACATATCTTGGTCAGAATAATCTACTTTACAGTCGATAGTTGCCTATTCGAGGCCTGGAGCTATCCTCATCAGTTGGAGCATCTGACCATCTCTGTAATAGAGCCTCAGATGACGCGTCCGAAACTGCCATAGTCGAGAGGCTTCGCATGAAGCGAGCTAAGCTGGAGAAGATAGATACAGTACAACCCTTGAATGATTTTACGAATCTACTTGCAGGGGTGCTTTAGGCAAATTAGATAATAGAACAGGAATAGATAAGACATAAAGTAGGGATAGAAGGTACTATATTATATATATATTATATAGAAAATAAGTCTCTGCAGGGTAGTGCTTATACCTTGTATATGCCTCTATATGCCTTTTTAATAGTAGTAGGCTTCCTATTGTAGACACACTAATTGTAGCTGTTAATAGGCAACCTGACTAGTGAAGAAGAGTGGGTCTTATAGACTTATAAAATCATTCAGGGGTTGTATTGTATTTGCACTTCACCGCCAAAGATAGGTGGCATATAATTTCACTCGATATCTCATGTTTCTCCACCCATGATACGCTTAGGCACGCGGTGTTACATATTGGCCTTGCCGCACCCAGAGCTAGCACAAGTAGGAGTAAAGGAGCTATAATATGTCGGTATTCGGGTTGTCTGGAAAGCTATATCTATACTATCGAGTTTTAGTGAATCAATACGACATTGATTCCTAGACTCCCCCGCACGAAACACACCACACTGGTAAATCTTGTTAAGCAAAGCTGTGCCGGAAGGCGCAGCGTTGCACCAGAAGGTGCTAGAGCGTGCCTACTAGCTATACTTCTTTACTAAGAGGTCTAAGGTTCTAAGTTACTGTAATTACTAGCTATATATTATTTAAGCTTATATACTAATTAGTTTAGGGGCCTTTTGTTAATTTTATTAGTTAGAAAAATAAAGTTAGTACGTCCCTTATAATGCCGTTACTGTAGTGTTTAGTAGTTCAAGAGGCAGCTTACTTCCTGTAGCAAGACCTCCTACTAGCAACAAGACCAACTAGCATCAGAAAGGCCTTTATTAGCGGCATTAACTTAAACAGCTTTGCGCCAGGGTCTTCCTCGCTACCATCGGACATATTACAGGGATACTACGTTACGTCCAGGTTCGGCTGCTATGCACCACATGTTTACGCTGCATCTATGTCTGCTAACCCTCCAAAGTGCGTCTCTGAATACGAAGATATTGACCGGCAGTGGCGGAGGTTTAACCGCACAGCAGCAATCAATAATCATTGGTTGGTAAAAATGCCTCAGTCCTTAGACCATGCACCACATCTGACCAGTAAATGTCAAGGGCATGTTACTGCCCTGCTTACGAATAAATGAATCTATTGATAACTAAGGAGCTGAAAAGAGGGATTCGGCGATGCCGCGAGACGTGTTTACTTTGTATGGCAGGGAGGTGGTCTGTGGTGTTGTCCCGGAGGCGTTGAGTCCCACATTTCTTGAGGTTGTTGGACCAACCAGCTAGCAGCTCGTCGGCTCTGCTGCTGCCTGTTCCAACAAACCTGAGTTGTAATTGAATATAAAGAAGCTCTTATCCTGCACCAAGTTTTGTCTTTTTTTTTTTCACACATGGCAACGGGCAGTTGTGCTTTACTTCTGACTTCAAGCAGAGACTAATACTTGGTATTTCACTATGAAGCTAAATGCATTTCTTCTTTGCGCCGTCTCGGGCGTCGCAGTCTTGGCCCTGCCACATGGTTACGAGCAAGTTCATCATGAAGCAAAGGGTCGCGACGTGAAAAATGCCCATAGAAGGATAGGCGGTTCAGACCCGATACACAACAAACATGAAGGTGTCGATGGTAACTATGAACCGATCCATCCAGCCAAGCACAACTAAAATAGGGGGAAGGACTCTACCATGGTCAAAGACGACAATAGCGAGTCGGAGTGTTTGGAGCTGGTGACCCGGAACCCCCCTCACAGGCCATCATTTCCCGCACCTGCTCACCCTGTTAAGCGCCACGTCGATGACCCCAACCGACAACATTTCAAACCAATACCGGTTGAACCTGGTACGCACCTCTGACAGGTGCTAGGATAAAGATAGCACGGAGGATCCTGTCAACGACGGTAGTTCTCATTCCCACAATAAACCTCATGTGAGGACCACCAACTTACGAAACGCCACCTATGCATGCCCCCCCCCCCCCCCCCACCCAGCAAGAAAGGATGGATGATAGCAAGGCATAATACGAGAGGCAAGAGCCTATCACTGCTAGCAAGACAGAATATGACAAAAAGAGCTTAGCGATGCTGTCGAGGCGAGGTACGACCTGCTGCGTGGACGGGTCGGCATTGCACCCCCAGGTTACATGCTGTGTGAAGAAAGCAGCTAGAGGTCTAGCCCTTCTTTAAATTAGGCAAATCTAACAAACATTGTTTTGCCCTCTATAAGGTTCTCAAAGCAATGGTTACAATATTCTAAAGTGCTTACGATATTGAGGTAATTGCGTCTCTGGACCCGGTAGCTTACGCATGCAACTATTGTGCTTGGATACCGTGACTCCCAATGATGCGTGGAGCGGGAAGGAACAATGTCACATATTGTCCTAAGGACCAATGCCGATGTAGTCCGTGCGAAAGAGAAGTATAAGGAAGGCCAATAGCGCATGGAGCATGTGCGCGATTCGTTGCCGTAGCAGAGAACCGTTCTGACTCTGGAGAGAGTCGACACCGCGTGTGCGTGACGGATGGTACGTGAAATGTTCCATAGGCAGGACATCGGCAGTTCGATTCCGCAGCCAGCTAATCACACTCCCCGACTCAGTGGGTTCGGCAACCGGCTTGCTTACCGAATCCTAACTGCTATTCTACTCCGTACACCATGACGAAAATCCATGTATTTCATGTAATTTGTGTACAATACAACCCCTGAGTGATTTTACAAAGGTACAAGTCCTACTTTTATCCACCAGTTAGGTAGCTCTTAGCAGCTAGAATTAGTGTATTATACATGGATATGTTAAGTATAAGTACTACTGTTACATGCCGGATATGTCACGTAATGTTGGACTCGTACGGATTGCACGAATCCGAAGGGATCATAAAGGGGTTATAAGGTCAAAGTAATATAATTGGAATAACTGGTAATAATTGATACTTTGATGCTTGTCCTTCCTTTAATTCCTTAGGTAGCAGATGCAGCTTCATATGCCTGCTAGGCAGTTACCGGGATTCCGTAATGTCGCCCCCGGTTGTGTACGGTTAGATCCGACCGTGAGCAGCCCGATCTCGGCGTGTGATGTAACAACTACCCTACAAATACTTGTCTTTCTATATACTAGGTCCGATGACAGCGAAGAGACCCTGCCATAGGTGGCGCAAAGCTGTGTGAGTTGTTGCTGCTGATAGGTCTTGTTGCTGCTAGTTGGTCTTGCTGCTAATAGAATGCAGGAAGTAAGCTGCTTCTTGCACAACTAAACACCACAGAAACTACATTATAAGGTATATACTAGCTTTAATTTTCTAGCTAATTATAGTAAAATAAAGCCTTCTAGAATAATAAAAAATATAAGTTTAAATAATATATAGCTAGTAATTATAGTAGTATAGAACCTTAGACCTTTTATTAAAGAAGCAAAGCTAACAGGCATGCTTTTGCACGTTCCAGCGCAACGCTGCGCCTTCGGCACAGCTTTTCTTAAACATATATATAAACTAAATTACCTTCTATATCTACTCTATATGTTGCTGATTTATAATGTATTACCTAAATAGCCTAGAATACCCCTACAAGTAAACTTGTAAATTCATTCAAGGGTTGTATTGTATACTTTCCCGCACATTATAGAGCAGCTATAAGACCAACACTAATGCATATAGTTGTGATACGGATATCAAATGGTACGTGATTATTATTGATTACACTAGCCTATCCTATGCTAGTACCTCTTCGTAATTATTTACATAGGAAAACCTGTTATAGGGAGAAAAACCTATATACTACCCTTAGCTGCTCCTAATTAAAGCCTATACAGCCTTAACGTAGTACTAGCTATAGGGAGTTGTACACTATTATGCTAGCTTATTGCTAGCTATAAAGCTAAACTATATATATATATTTATATAAGTAACTAGTAGTAAAGAGAGATTTAAAGAGCACTTAAAAGGTACTAAAGGATTATTATAGACTACTAGCAAAGGAGGTATTAGTAGTTACTATAGTTGTTGCTTAAAGCTATAAAGAAGCATAGAAGTTGTAGGTTAAGGGTATAAGTATAAAGGCTATAGTAAAGAGTATAGCTAGGGAGAGGTATATTATAGGCCTTTAATTCTCCTTTACTTTTACTTTACTTATAATATACAGTTATATAGTAGGTTTATAGTAGATACTATAGAAGCTTTTTTATATAAGCTAGTCTTTCTTTCTTTAATTCTTTTTTCTTTTTTTTCTTTTTTAAGCTTTCTTTAATATATTTTAGTAGTCTTTTTTTTCTTATATTATTCTTATTATAGTTCTATTTTATTTCTATTATTTTTTATTAATTTCTATTTTTTTTAGTTTTATTTTTTAGTTTTTTTAGTTTTTATTAAAGTTCTATAATAGTTATAGTTTAGTAGTACTATTAATACTTTATTTTTAGTTCTAAAAATAAATTTCTAAAAATTTTTTTTAAAAATTAAATTTCTAAAAAATTTTTTTAAAAATTAAATTTCTAAAAATTTTTTACTATACTTTTATACTATTACTATATATATTTTTATTAAGTTTTACTATAAGTTACTATTAACTATATTTTAAATACTAAAATAATTATTAATTTTAGCTATAAAAGTAAATATTAGTATTTTTACTTTAAACTCTTTATTAACTTATATAAAGCTTAGTATTATTTATTTTTAGCTTTACTAGCTTTATATTAACTAAGCTAAGAACTTAATAAAATAATACTATAACTAATAAAGTAAGTAGTACTATATCTTTTTTATATTAAGCCTTTAGCTAACTTACTTAAAACTTAAAAGTAGTTACTTCTTTTATACTATTAAAGAGTATAAATACTTTAAAGTAAGTCTTTATTTATTCTATTATAGTACTCTAGTACTAATATATTAGAAGCTTAACTACTTACTTACTATCTATAGCTTTATAGAGGCTTTAATAGCTACTTAGAATAAAGTTACCTAGAAAGGCACTAATATAGTATATTTATATTCCTTTATTAGTCTTACTTAGAGGTAGTATTAACTAGTTTATTTAAGTACTTAACTATATTACTGTCTAGAAAGCAGCAAATAAAGTAGTACTTACTATAAGCACTTCCTGCCTTCTTGCTGCTTCTACCCTAGCCCTTAACTAGCAGTATTAGAAGCTTATTAATGTTAGCAAGCATATTACTAGCGCTTTAGAGGCACTAGTTAAACGTCTTGCTAGCGCACTAGCTAAGCTTGCCGC